>QLTV01000548.1:8354327-8384731 GCA_003457575.1 Thermophis baileyi
CTACAACTTCCTGTAAGCACAACTGGTACGTACTAGAATTCTCTTTAGCTGGCTCATCCCGGAACGGATGCTAATAACATGGAGAGATAAAAGGTATAAAGTGGATACAATAGAGAAAGCACAGGAGTTTCAAGAGATCTTATTGGAAGGGGAAGAACAATATAACAGAGAAGAAACAGTTAGTAGAAGCCAGGAAGATGTAGCGACAGGAGTACGATTGCAAGAACGGGACATGAGAAATGGTAGAGAACTAGAAAGATATGGAAAAGAGGGAACGAACGCAAGGTCTCCAGTTGAAACAAGATCAAAGGGGCCACTCAAGTCAGATGGCAAATAAACAAGCAGAGGAACAGGAAATTAAGATTTTAACGGTTAACATTAATGGATTAAACTCAATCATAAAGAGGAATATCATTACTTCTAAATGAATGAAAACACAACAGTAAAGATTGCCTGACTGGCCTCTTGGGAAAAGAGAACTAGATGCCACATGAGACAAAATAACCCAAGTGATACAGATTATTTCTGTTTCTGTGGTTAAGGGAATCTGCGGTTTCAAGTATTGTAGAAACCTCCTTACACCCAAGCTCATATGATTTTCTGGCAGCTGCGCTTCCTGGCTGGGTTTCCCAAACTGGCAGCTGTGTTTGTTTTAAGGCATACAGCTCAGTGGTGAAATGTAATTTTTTTTGCCACCAGTTCTGTGGGCGTGGCTTAGTGGGTGTGGCTTGGGGGCTTGTGACTAGGTGGGCGTGGCCAATTAACTAAAAAAAGTTAAAAAAAGTTACGACGGTCAGCTGGTGTTTCCCCAGGTTAGGGGCTAGCAGCCTCACGGGAAGGTAACCCCCCCACCACAAGTCTAGCAGGTGGGCGCAGCCCAGCAGAAGAACCCACCGGGCCTCTCCAGCTCTTTGCTCGGCAGCCTCCCGGGCTCTGCCCTGCTCTTTTTCTCTTGCCCGCCGCGTCCAGGAGAGAAAACGTCCGAGGCAAAAGCGGCTTTGGCGAGTCTGACGCGCATCCGGCCTTCGGAACAAAGCCTCTCGAGTGCTAGGACCTGGCCATGGCGCCTCAGGCGAGGTGCCATTGCCACTGCTGCCACTTCCTCCGGGTGGGTGGCTCGAATTACATCGCTGAGCCCAGACCCTTTCGCTGCATCCAAGGAAGGGGAAGCAAGCTTCATTTTCGGGACGGTCCCGCAGGCCGGATGCGCGTCGGACTCACCCAAAAGGCGAGCAACCCTCGCCATGCCCCTCCGAAGCGGCTTCTTGGACGAGCGCAGCGGGTCTTCCTCCCACCACCACCCAAAGAGCGTTGGCCTTACCTTCTGCTGCTGCTGCTATGGGGCTGAGTCGCAAGCAGATGTCCCGGGGCTGCTGCACATGCGCACTGCATTGGACTGCTGGCGCTCCAGCATGACATCATCAGGCTGGCCGGGATAGGGCCAAAGCGCAGGCGCCGCGGACTGGGGAGGGAGGCAAGCGGGTCGCAGGTGGCATCCAGGAGCAGCAGTGGCAGCAGGCGGCCGAGAGCTGAGGGCGAGCGAGCGGCGACTGGGGGACTGGTTCGGGGGCGTGGCCAGCCAGCTGTCGCTGCCGGTTCTCCGAACCACTGGCAGGTGCGGCTACCGGTACGTGCGGACCGGGCCAAACTGGGAGCATTTCACCCCTGATACAGCTAGAATGGGTCAAGGAGCCGAGGTGGCGCAGTGGTTAGAGTGCAGCACTGCAGGCTACTTCAAGCTGACTGCTAGCTGCAGTTCGGCGGTTCAAATCTCACCGGCTCAAGGTTGACTCAGCCTTCCATCCTTCTGAGGTGGGTAAAATGAGGACCCAGATTGTTGGGGGCAATATGCTAACTCTGTAAACCGCTTAGAGAGGGCTGTAAAGCACTATGAAGCGGTATATAAGTCTAAGTGCTATTGCTATTGCTAAGTGACTAGCAGATTCTTTAACCTTTAGATATCAATCTATGACTGTCAAACTTCTGATAGCTGAAGTACAATGCTTCTGAAATTAATTAGGAGGTATCCTTTTGAAGAAAGTTAGCACCCACCCCACTCCTAGAAGAATGAAATATTTTAGGAAATGTTGGAAAGGCAGAATATTATATTTCCCTGGATGAGAAAGGGAGAAACATGTTTTAAAGACAAAGCAGCTCCCTGCAGCTCCCTGCCCCCCCCTTCAGCTCCAGGATGATGGGATTAAGACATGGCCCTCAGGACATGATAGGATTAGCCCTCTACCCATCTAGCAACAGAACTCACCACATGGCACCTGGGGAGATTACATCACCCAGCAAGATTCAACCAAGCCTGGGACTCAAGACAACCTATAAAGTTACTCCTGCATGGCAGGGGTGGGTTCCAACTTACCTCGCTGCCAGTTCGCTCCCTCCCGCGCCACGTGGGCGCGCCTCATGGGCGCGTGCGCTTTGCGCACGCACGCATGCACAATAATGAAAAATCTGGGGGAAAAAAGCCAAAAACAAGATGGCGACCGCATGCACAGTGCCGGAACTCGGCTTCTGCGCATGCTCAGAAGGGGAAAAAAAATTCAAAAAAACAAAACCAAAAAACAAAATTCAAAAAAAAGATGGTGGCGCCCACGGACCGGCACCAACCGAACCGGATTGGTGATGTCATTGTGACATCACCAGCGGGTCGCTACCGGTTCGGGAGAACCGGTCCGAACTGGGAGGAACCCACCCCTGCTGCATGGCCCCATGGGAGTCTGACAAGCAATCAGAATACATTTCTTTCACAGGAACAGGAAGCTCCAAGGCGGGGCCCAAGAGAGGGTATAAATCTTTCTCTCTCTCTCTCCCTCTCCCATGTGCTCATTTTGCCCAGGACCTCAAACCATGTGGTCCTGTCCACCATTAAACCATCTTTCCAAATAGCTTCCATGTTTCCAGTGTCTTTCTCCCCACTTGGAACTGAACCCAGAGGGACATTTCTTCCAAAACTTTCTTATACCTGAAAATTGCTTGTCCTCCCAAAGGGGCATTGTTCTGCTTCAATATGTTGCAATCCTATATCTACTCAATAAAAGATGCTAAGCCCAGCGACTTATAGAAGAAGCACCAAGTTCAACCCTAACAATCTTCAGTTACAGTAATTAGGATGCCTAGGAGGATTCAGCACTAGTTCAACATAACTTCTTGAGTTTTGTGAGCTTACCTGTTGGCTGAGTTCAAAAGCTAGGCCACCTTATTTCTCACTACACTTCAGCATACTGCATTTGAACCCATAGTAAAACTAGACCTTCCTTTCTTCCCTTTTATCTCTGTGTGTGAAGCAGTAATGGGAAAGGAGAGGAGCTATGATTCAGTAAAGCTTGTGCAAGGTCTGTTTCCTAACTTGCAAGAATTCTGGCCTCATCAGGCCTGCTGGCTCCTGGGCTTCAAACCTTTCAAGAGAAAGGAACCTTGATAGCTTCTCAGTCCTCCTCCCTTAAAGGAACTGTTGGGATATTTATTCATTGTCTTTAATCTGACAAATACCTACAACATGATATAAGGATATAGATTTGGGTGGGGGTCAGGGGAATGCAAGTAACTTGTTTTATTTTCGGTAGAGATGAGATGATGTTTTGTTACTAACGATAGTTTGGAGCAAGGCAGTGATTATTCCTAATTGGTTTTTGAGTTGGCAGGTTTGAAACAGAAGGAAGAATTGTCAGCATGGGAGCATTCTGTGTTAGGAAGCAATGTAGAAGGTGTCTCTTTAAGATCCTGAGAAATTGCTCCACACTCTGAATTTATAATATCTCTGGCATAAGGTAGCTTCCTTGTACAGTTACATAATTTTAAGATGAAACTTATGATTAGCATACTGTACTGTATATTGCATCATTATGTCTTTAATTATTGTTGCTGTATAAAAATTAATTATGATGAGAAAGAACATATTGTAACATATGGTAGGTTTGGCAAAGTTTTGGGCCAAGTGGATAGGATTGCATCGGTGAGAGTACAGTATGTCATAGATCTGGGCTGTCAAACTCCCAGCCCGCGGGCCGGGTGTGTCACGCATTGGTCATGCCCACACCAGGTTTAGCGAAGGGGAAAAAAGTCATGATATGTCATGTGACGATGCCGTGATGGCGCGTGTTTGACACCCCTGTCATAGATGTTCACATAAAATAGCTACCAGATTGCAGCATATGTGTGTGTGATTCCATAATCAAAATGTTCAGCATGCCTAGTCATAAATATCCATTCTTTAGAAAGGTTGCTTGCCATAACTCCACATGCTATCTCAGATACTCTGTTTCCTAGCAGCAGCATCCACCACCCATGTTATCTTCTAAAAATGCTTGAAGTGTCCCATGCTGGTGTAAATAAATAAAGATGATATTGTGCTTGCTCTGCAATATGTTACCTAATCATTTCATTGTTTGTAATTAAAAAAATCAAGTCAGGTGGAATAAGAAATCTATGAGTGCTAAGGGAAATGTCTACAGGGAAACTTGTATCTATCTTGGCCTATGGAGAAGCTTAGACCTTTCTTTTCTAGCAGAAATTTCTGATAAAAAAATTATCCTTAGAGATATTAATATGAGGTTTAGGAAAAAAAATCTATTGCACTCAAGGGGACTTTTTCATAAGTTTCACCACCAAATTTTAAAGAGAAGGAGAAATACTTTTTAAAAATTAGATTTATCATCTTGGGGGGAAATTCCAAACATTGTAATGCAAGTGAAAATTGCCTTCTCTACTCATAATTGTTTTAAATGTAGATGGTGTACATGATACATCAAATAGCTTAATTGTTAAATACTGGGTTTAACAATTCGTGTCCTCCTATTTCTGAGTTTGTACTGTGCATTAATTTGTCTCAATGTGATAAATACAGGCTTTAGAGTATTTGTACAGTAGTGTATGCTTTAGTAATCACCTACAGATTCCGTTGATTAAGGCAGGGGTCTCCAACCTTGGCAATTTTAAGACTTGTGGACTTCAACTCCCAGAATTCCACAGCCATCTTTGCTGGCTGGGGAATTCTGGGAGTTGAAGTCCACAAGTCTTAAAGTTGCCAAGGTTGGAAACCCCTGGACTAAGGCCCTTGACCTCTTCTCTAAAGGGCTGTTTTAAGTACAGAGATTTTTCAAGTATTGTTGAAAAAGGAGCTAATCTTCTTCTGAAGCAGGTTGATTCTGTTTTGTCTTTGGGCTGTGAGTGAATGATGCAACAATATTCAGATTTGATGGATCCAAGACTCACATTATTCAGACACCCAGTAGATACCTTACTTATAATTAGGTCTTTGGGCTTACAGTCACTTTGATCATGTTATTAATGTACTTCTCATCTCTCTGGTGTACACTTTGGAAATGAATGCTACAGACTAAGATTAGACCAGAGCAGGCTTTCAAAATGGTATATGCTAATTTATATTTAAATTATACTCATTATTTCTAAATCTGTATCCATAGATGTAATTAGTGTATGCAAATGTGATACCATCTTTTGTTCTCTTTTTTTCCATGCTGAATAAATGACCATATTTGCTAATTCTTTGCTGACTTCACAAGCAAGCCAGTTTTGAATTTGAATCAAAATATAACATAGTGGAGAGGTGGACTGAAACATGTGAAATTCAGGATTCTAGAGGAATAACTTCTTCAGAGGGCTAGTAATGATACATTGTTGCTTAGATCATCACAATCATTTCCTAAATGACCATGTTTCAAAAGAAAGCAAATATTGTTTGTTGCTCCTATTTTGCTTATTTTACCATGGGTTCTACTCAGCGGTGGGTTGCTCCCGGTTCGGACTGGCTCTTAGAACCGGTAGCGCTGGCGGCGGGAGGCTCTGTCCACCCACCCGGGACGCTTCTGCGCATGCGCAGAAGCATCGTGCGCGCAAACCAGCAGCAAAATCATTTAGAACCCACCACTGGTTATACTGGTAGTGTTTACAAACAGCAGTTCAGTGTTTGTGACATCGTTTCAACTAATTTTCATACAAAAATAAAATAAAATAGGAAAAATGTTAACTTTGCCTACCATGTTAGGGAAGAGGCTGTTGTTGGTTGGGTAGTTGGAAGAATATTCAGTCAAAAGTTAAATGTCTTCCCCAAATAAGGTCCTGAGGGAGATGGGTGGTTAAGAAATGGGAAATATAAATAAGTTAATAAATAAAAAAAACCTGACAAAGCATTTAGGAAGTCAATGAAAACTGGTTCTTCATCAGACAGTTGTGATTTAAAATATTTAAATAAAATACATATTTAAATTTTATTTAAAAGATTAAAATATTTAATAGCACAGGCTTCAACTCATGATCATTTGTTTGGCGATGATTCAAAGTTATGATGGTGCTGAAAAAAATGATTTACAACTGGTCCTCACACTTATGACCATTGCAGCACCTTCCAGTGATTGCAATTTTGATGCTTGGCAACCAGCTCATACAATGGTTGCAATGTCGTGTGTGTGTGTGTGTGTGTGTGTGTGTGTGTCACATGATCATCATTTGTGACCTTTCCAGAAGGCTTCCAACAAGCAGAGCCAATGGGGAAAGCCAGGTTCACTTAATGACCATATGACTTAACAATCACAGCAAAAATGGTGATAAAATCAGGTGCAGTCGTACGATGACTCACTTAGCAACTGCATCATTTAGGGATGGAAGTTCTGGACCCACTTGTGGTTGTAAGCATGTGGGAATGACCTTGGGAGTCAGAGAAAAGAGACCCAGCCAAGGGAACAGTCAAATAAGCAACTTAGCCCACAGCAGGAAGGTGAATAGGGACAGAGAAGGAACTCTCCCTAATTTCTTGGGTTGTAAATGGGATGGGGGGGGGACAAATATATTTTTAGACTTGCAATATAGTCAAGACAAGAAGCAAGGCCAGATGAGCTAATTCTACTTTATTGTAAGGTAGCATTAACAGAATCTTGCAACTATACTTCAGACTTATTTTCAAGGACCATGTAGAGCACATTACAGTAATCCATTCATGAGCTGACTAAGTTTCAATGGTTCTCTGAAGGGCCTCTTGACCAGACAAGAGAACAACCAGAGAACTAGATGTCCCTATGCAAAGGTCCTCTCACTACAATTGCCACCGGTTCTTTGGGTATGAGCCAAGTCAACATGGTCAAAAATGGTCAAACAAGTGGCAACTTCAAATCTCAATCAACAAATGCTCTGTCTTAAACATTGGCAAAAAGAATCAGAACACTAAATACAAGCTTGGAGGACACGACCTTGTAGACGACCCTCATTCTGTCAAGGATCTTGGAGTACTCATATCTAATGATCTAAGTGCCAAAGCCCACTGTAACAACATTGCCAAAAAGGCACTAAGAGTAGTCAACCTAATCCTGCGTAGCTTCTTCTCTGGCAACATTACACTGCTAACTAGAGCATACAAAACGTTTGCTAGACCAATTCTCGAATACAGCTCACCTGTCTGGAACCCGCACTGCATATCGGATATTAATACAATTGAGAGAGTCCAAAAATATTTCACGAGATCCGCTACAATGTCCTATCTGTCTATGAATACTTCTGCTTCTACCACAACAATACACGAGCACACAATAGATACAAACTTAATGTAAACCGCTCCAAACTCGACTGCAGAAAATACGACTTCAGCAACAGAGTGATCAATGCCTGGAATTCACTACCTGACTCTGTGGTTTCTTCCCCAAACCCAAAAAACTTTAACCTTAGACTGTCTACTGTCGACCTCACCCCATTCCTAAGAGGTCTGTAAGGGGCGTGCATAAGCGCACCAGCGTGCCTACCATCCCTGTCCTACTGTCCTATTGTCTTCATCTATCTGTATTCACTTTGATTATGTTTATGTTTATACCTATACCTGCTATCTTGTACATGTTTGAGAAATAAATAAATAAAATAAATAATAAATAAACATTGAACAGAGGCCAATTTTCCAATGTGGTCCCCTCTTGATGGATTATAACGCCAACTTCCAGAATTCAGAGCCAGTAGAGTCATTGGGGAAAGATGGAGAGATTGCATTAATTGGAGGCAACCTCACTCTTTGCACACACAAACGTGAAAAAGCCTTCCATTGACTGAAAGATAAACCCCAATGACCTTTCTCGCACAAGGCAGTGCGTTTATTTCACAACTTACTAGAAAGGAATCAGCTAAGGAGAAATTGGTAGTGGTTGAAGGGAAAGAGATGAGTAATCTCTTGCCCTTCAATTTCCAGTTCAATTTATTCCCAACTCTATGGGAACCGCCAATGCAAGAGAAATTGCAATGTCACATGCAGCTTATTTTCTAGGCTAGATAAAATGGCTAATAATATTAGGTTGGCACCTTTCATTTGAATTCAGTTTCAAGAGAAAGAATTACAAAAGTGAAGAATCTGGAGACCTAACATTTGCTTGTAAAAGAATAGCTATTTGAGGAGCCTCTCTTGGTAACAATCTTCTCCATCATGGGAAGAGATATAGACTTAGAAATGTTTAACTTAAAGAGTTATCCTAAACACACAATATGTATGTAAAACTGTGTGTTTTCTTCAACTGGGGAAAAGGCACCCTTTCTAGCAGTCATCAGTCCTTTTTTCTTCTGAGTTTTATAGTCCTGTGGAAGACCAAATTAAGAATCTCTAAGCTTCTATCTGCTCCCTTCCCTCTCCCCAGCTGGATAGGTGATTAGAACAAGGATATATATATGTCATTTTCTTAAACAATGATGTCCATGGCAAGATATGGCAAGACCTCCACACATGGCAAGGTATTCATTTCACCTGAACCTTCTAACAAAGGGATAATTTTTTGGCCATTGGCACTGACATCCAGTGTTGTCATGGAAATGTTTACTGTGATTTATGCAACTTTTAAAAGACATTTTCTTTTTTTAAAAAAAAGGTTTCTATTGTACAAAAGACTTAGTCTGAGGTTACACCCCAAATAATTGTGGCTGATTTAGTACATAGTTAAACCATGGCTTAGTCCAATGAGAATCAGCCTAAAACTACAGCCCCTGTAGTTTGATAATAAGTTATGGTTGGAAAGGGGTTTGAAATGGTCTGGTCTAAGTCCTGATTTGGCAGTCAGAGATCTCTTATGCTTCTCTTATTTTTTTCAGAGACGCAAAAAATTAAGAGCCGAGGTGGCGCAGTGGTTAGAGTGCAGCACTGCAGGCTACTTCAGCTGACTGCTAGCTGCAGTTCGGCGGTTCAAATCTCACCGGCTCAAGGTTGACTCAGCCTTCCATCCTTCCGAGGTGGGTAAAATGAGGACCCAGATTGTTGGGGGCAATATGCTGACTCTGTGAACCGCTTAGAGAGGGCTGTAAAGCACTATGAAGCGGTATATAAGTCGAAGTGCTATTGCTATTGCTATTGCTATTTTTTATTTAAATAATTTTTATTAAACATTTTCTAAAAAAAGATTTTTTACAATCTGCTTTTTGACAATCTTTCCATATCGATTTACATCCATTTTACATCCATTTGTCCCTCTTTTTCAACAATTAATTATACATATAATTCCTTCATTATATATGTTTCTATTATATTACACAATAATACTTTCATTTCTTATGTGTCGGTTCCATTTCCCGAGATTCATTGCTCCTTTCTTACTTCTATACCTTCTTTGAAATTGGTCTTTCTTAACCTTTACACCTGTCATCTAGCCATTTATACCAATCATTCCATATCTTATAATATTCTGATTCTTCTTTATCGTTCATTTCTTTTGTAAGCCTGTCCATTTCTGCACACTCTAGAATTTTCTTAATCACACATTCCTCCGACGGTATATTATTGTTCTTCCAATTTTGTGCGAATGCTATCCTTGCCGCTGTGATAATATGTAAAATTAAGTATTGCGTTTTTTTGTCCTGGTTCCCTGTAAATATCCCTAATAAAAATAATTCCGGTTTCATTTCTATTTGTTGGTTTGTTCTCTCTTCAATCCATTTCCTTAGCCTTCATCGATATTACTTTGCTTTTTAACATGACCACCATATGTGGTAGTATGTTCCCGGATTTTGTTTACATTTCCAGCAATCTGGTGATGAGTTGGGGTACATTTTTGCTATCCTTGCTGGTGGGAGGTGCCACCTATAGAACATTTTGTAAATATTTTCTTTATATGCTACAGACATCGTCAATTTATAACTTTTGTTCCAAATTTTCTCCCATTTCTCCAATTCTATACTGTAGCCAAAAAATTTTGCCCATGTTATTATCACCTCTTTCACTACCTCCTGTTCCATCTTGTATCTCAGCATATAGTTGTAGATTTTTGTAATCATTTTGTCCTCTGGGCTTATGCTTCTCTTATGCTTCTAATCTGACAGGTGATCATGTAAATTCTGATGAGGGAACAGGTAGTTCAGAGAAAGGGAGTGGAAAAAACCAGTGGCAATTATTTTACCCACAGCCAGCTGTTGGGCCAATTATGTAACTTAACAACAATTAAGCAAATAGACCACTTGTTCTTTTCCAAATGTCCCTTAAGAGGCAGGTAGCATGCCAGACCTCTTGGATCAACTTCTTTTGCACTGTTAGAATGAGAGAGCTTAAGTTTTGCCACTCCCTGGTTGTTAGGGATGCCATCACACCTTAGCTGCTGCTGATATCATCCTTTCAGGCTCTGTGCACCACACCACGCCAATGACAAGCCTCAACCTGATCTCAGTGAAGTTGCTGAAAGGATAACATCTGTTTAGGATATAAAAAGTAGGTTAAAATGATCCATCTTAGTCAGGAAGTTAATGTAACATGCCAAGTCATGGCAAGCCACATACAGCTGACTCTAGGTCAGAGTGTCCTGTCTTGCTCACACATGCACATGCTATGAGTGTTAGAAGTCTTTATTGAGGCTTCCCAAACCCTGAATAGTCTTCCCCAGAAATTCCCCACACCAACACCAGTGCAACCCCCAAGGAGTTCAATAGCCTAGTCCAGGAAAAACCCAGCACAAATCCACAGGGCAAAGGCAAGTCCGCAAGGCATGTCTAGAGTTCAAGAGGCACGATCCAAGGTCCGAGGTACATAATCCAGGTCTGGGAGCAAGGCAAGAATCACAGCGGCTAAAAAATCCACAGTAGGGAAACAGAAGAGTTATTCCCAGTGTCCTTTCCCTCCACATGCTGAACTAAGTAGCCACTCCCTGGTGCAGCCCATCAGGAGAGGCGATGCTGCCTCCTCACAAGTAGCCAGGCTGACCTTCGTTGTGTCTGCCTCTTCTCAGCCCTATGCACTTTCGGATTGAGAGGAGGAGGCAGTTCTTCCTCATCTCTGCTGACCAACTGCAGGTGTGCTGCATCTCTGCCCGAAGCCTTTGGGCTTGCCAGCTGCAGCTGTGCCTCTCCTGTCCCTAGCTCAGCTCTCCACTCATCCAGTCACTCCTCCTGGGACTGCTCCGCTATGCTTGGCCTCACTGCTCCTGGTTCGGAGCCTCCAGCAACCTCTGGACATTCCTCCACATCTCCCTCTGATGTCCCTGGAACAGGCTCTTTCTCATCTGGACTGGCATCTGGAGAAGTGTCTGGGGACACCATCATAGAGAGCAATTAACAGGGCAATTGTTTTAGCTGCTATTTGCTCTTTTCTTTAATTCTGTCACTTCACAAACTGTGTGCTATACTTTGATTAGTTTTCCTCCAAATATTAAAAAAAAAAGTCAGAAAAGAAGCATCTATCTGTTGTGCCTGGTGTACAAATAATATTAAAAAAAGAAAAAGTGAAGTCACTTTATAAACCAATTTTGTAATGGGATCACTTGTCCCAGGAGCTAGGAGGACTATTAATAGACTCTCTGGATGGGTGTTCATTAGAAAAGTCAAAATGGCAACTGTGACTATTTGATAAAGGCACTGCCATTTTTAAATGTGTTGCATACATATAAAATGTGTGAAACATGCAGATAAATGGGCAGTGCTTGCATTGTGTAATCAGAGCTGCCATATTGGCATTTTGACCTTTCATGCCTCCACAACTTCAGAGACGCACCTGACTATCTGTAAGACATAAGATACTCATTTAGGTCCTCAAAGCCTTCTCCCAAATATAGAAATGTTAGCTTCACCCATTTCAAGAGGACCCTGAAGATTACAAATGTGGGATTTGCATATGGTGTTCTGTTTTATTTTCTGTGATTGTGAGTTAATCTAATTTTACTAATTAAACTAGGGGGCAGTTTTAGACCAAACAGCTGCTTCAAATTCAGTCAATAAATCCTGCTCTGGAAAACATGACTAGGAGACCTATACTGAATTCTTATTCTTCTCATAACTTCTCACCACCATCAAATTGACCACTGTGAAAATTAACGCCCAGAGTAAAGAGGAACATTGGTCTGTTCAAATGCATATTTACATCCTTAAGAATACAACAATGCAACAATTACTAGCTCTATGTGGGAAGGAGTAGTGGACCAAGAGTCTTGTGGTGGGCTCTGGCCTACTTGATAATTTTTCATTAGATCGCCTCTTTAAAAAGCTGTATCAGTCATTTCGTTTGCAGTTGTTGAATAATACCGAGAGGAATTGGGAAGAGGCGGTCTGTTTGCAAAACTCTTTTCATTTCATCATTTCTTCCCCAGAGGTCTATACAGGTAAAAACTGTTGTGTATGATGTGAAACAGAAGCCTTTGAAGCTGAAACAGAGATTAGATCTAAAAATGACAAAATTAACAATCTTGGTGATTGATTTATATGAAACAATTACACAGCTTGAAAATTGTGATAATATGTCACAGATGTGGAAATAGTATTGGAAACAAAGATCTTCAGTATGAAATTTACAGAGTCTATGTTACAGACATAATTTATGATTAGAAACATGAATTACAACGAGCAAGAGTATATGATCATATTCCATATGCTT
The DNA here is from genome assembly GCA_003457575.1 of Thermophis baileyi. Classification (NCBI taxonomy): domain Eukaryota; kingdom Metazoa; phylum Chordata; class Lepidosauria; order Squamata; family Dipsadidae; genus Thermophis; species Thermophis baileyi. The sequence goes on from QLTV01000548.1 coordinate 8,367,163, forward strand.
CATGAAAAAAGAAAAATTAACAAACAAAACACACTTAAGAAACTTGTGCATATGCCTGGAAAACAACTCTCACTCAAATTATATAAAGCTTTTATGTTTTCCAAATAGAAACCTAACTCCCTCTTTGCACTCAGTTGAGGAGAATAATTGAATCACATAAGCACAGACACTGGAAATGAATACCAAGATCTTGTAAACTATTAACTTCTAGCCTGAAACAATTTCAGCAAAGCAATCTTACTTTGGAATACCATACTCTCTGAGATTAAATTGGCTCCAATCCTTCTAGCTTTCCAAAAAACCTGAAAGACCTGGAACTATTCCCAGCTATTGGGGGGGGGGGAGAGATTAACTGCAGTTCATGCAATGTTCATAATTTATTAGATCTGGTTTTATCTTGGTGATTATTATCAATATAAATTTGAGTTTATTATTTTACAAGATGTTTTCATCTGTTGTTAGTTACCTAGAATCTCTATGGTGAGGTATAAATCTAAATCTAAATCTAAATAAATAAATAAATAAATAAACTATATTATTTCACTGCCAAGGATGCTTAGAGTAAAATATGTAATGCCTCTAATTTAAGAATTCAGCAGTTTTTCTATTTTTATACTCAATTTTATAATACCAAGATAAACATCACTGAGGAAGAAATTAATGATTTTTAATACAATATAGCCCTTCCCAAGATTATTCATCACCAAGCTGTTTATCTAGGCGCACCCTGATATCTTCAGGAAATAATAGATGCTATTAAATTTGTGAAAACAGGGTAAGCTCTTAGTATAGATGGCTGTCCTATTGAGAGATATAAAATACATATTGATTTTTTCTTTGGGTTTTTTTTTTGCTCCAATATTATTCGAGTTATGAAGATGTTTTTTGAAATAAATCGTTTCCAACTTTTTTTAAAAGGAAATTTATATAACAGTGATTTTGAAAGGTGATAAAGATCCTGTTGGTTATGCAAGCTTTTGCTCAACATCCTTGTTAAATGATGATGCCAATAATTTGAAGTGCAAGCTGTCTTTCTGCACCTTTCTTAACCCAGCTGCATCTTTTCTGAGGATATTATGGGTGCTCTCCTTGGTTTGAGGCGTGGACAAGGGCAGTGAGCACACTTCTGTTTGCTTAAGGATTCCCTTTTGCTCTTGGATGTGAGATCTGCAACCCCACCGATATTCTATGTCAAGCTCTGCAGCACAGCTATATTTGAAAAGAAGGAATCATAGAATAAAAACAGTGCAACACCCTCAGCCATATTTAGTATATTTGCTATTCTTTCAATACCTGGGGTCTGTATTGAAACGGGAATGGACAACATAGTGAGGTTGTCTATGGAAAACCAAATTAATGCCCATCCATAATATGATACCTGTGGTACAGGGGTGTCAAACTGGTGGCCCATGGGCCAGATGCATCACGCACAGGCCACGCCAGCTCCGCGAAGGGAAAAAACATTGCGATACGTCACGTGACGGCAACGTGACGCCGTGAGTTTGACACCCGTGCTCTAGTATATAGCTCTGCAGATTCCCTTGTACTGTAGAGTCCATCTTCTGGTGCAAGGAACATAGTTGATACTAATAGTGAAATCTCTGCGAATCTGCTTTGAAGTTTGTTGAATTCAATGGTGCTTACTTGCACAATAATGGAAGTTGGATTATAGTCTAAAGTATCACCTCCCTATTGAAACAAAAGTTAAACTTGTTCTGTGAAATCTTAACAGGTATGCCAGGGTTTACAATAGTTAGCACCTGCAGATTATGTTACAACTGCTATTTTTTTAAAGGAGATGAAGATTTTGTTTGGGGGGGGGAATGTTGAGACAGAGAGAGAGACAGAGACAGAGACAGAGACAGAGACAGAAGAAGAGAGACAGAAGAAGAGAGACAGAAGAAGAGAGACAGCAAGACAGAGAGAAAGGGAGAGGAAGAGAGAGAGAGAAAAAAACTTTCTTTCTGGAGACATTTGTTTTGTTTTCATTTCAAAGTCAAACTAAAAACAATAAAGGAAGGTAGTAATTATATCAGCAGAAGTAGAGATTCATTGTAGATATTTACTATTTAAGTAAGGTCTGTATAAATACATGATGGGAAGTATAAGACAGCAAAATGCAGACTAAATGCATGCAACCTCATTGTTATGGTGGCATAACTTTCTCTAGATTTAACATCCTGAATGGAATATTTATTAAAACAGAATGCTGGAGTCTGAATTTTTTTAAAAATCCACAGAAGGCAATGATCATTCTTCCAATGGCCCTTTAGTAATTATCATGGTTTGTTTCAGATCATTATTCTTTAACATTTCTCCTTGAATTACACAAACATACACACATTTTTTCTTGATTACTCAAGAATATTTTAATTAAAAGTATGGAACAGACAGCACACAACTCAATTAATTATTCCATAACATAACATAACAATGTTCTGTTTTCCTCCTAGGCATTCCAGGAAACCCCATGGTGATTAACAACCCCTCCCCCCCCAACAGTCAACATTTGAAAACATCATATTAGAATACTGCAAAGTTTGTCTGAAAATGGGATGGGCATCATAACCGACTTGAAATGTAGAACCATGGACTCTTCCCTATCAGTGTCTATGACCCACCACTTTGGGTCATACCCGTCATCAATGGACCTACCTGATTATGGAATCAGAGCCACCTGGAGGCAGAGACTCACCACCTGGGAATAATATAGGAATACTGAGCTGTGGGTGTGACTGAGCAGATTGATTGGCTGTAGGGTCAGTCTCTCTGATGGGGTCCAATGTGGGATTTTGTCCTTGATGGTGATGAAGTTGTTGGTAACAACAGAGGAAAGGTATAATTGAAGTTTCTCCATCAGTGGTGATATGTTTGACCAGGCAGTGTAACTATAGTGGCCATATTGTTCTCAGCAGGGGTCATATCATTTTCAGTGGTGAAGAACTGCAACCTGGAACATGGAGTGTAGAAGCTGTGTCAGTGGGAGTAAGGACAATCTGTGGGATATTTTATTACTGGTCCAAGAATGGCAAGAAAACTGGATAGGAAAAAAAAGGAACCTACATATCCAGGAAGTCTTGATGGTTTTAAGATGCTCTGTGCAACAGATAAATGGATATGAGAGCTTCTCCTATTCCTCCTTGATCTCCCAGCAGCTTTTGATTATGGGATCCTGGTTTAGTTGTGGGATGTAGAAGTGAGGACATGGTATTAAGATGTGTTGTGTCCCAGCCCATGGAAATCCAAGATCTACAGGTAAGTCTTATATCTTTACTAAGAAGGGTTGAGCAAACAACTGTAATCTCTCATGCCTAAAATACCCAGCCCAACCAACTTAACACAACCAACTTAAAGACATATCATAAACAAGGTACTAGAGCAGCGGTTCTCAACCTGTGGGTCGTGACCCCTTTGGGGGTTGAACGACCCTTTCACAGGGGTCGCCTAAGCGTGCGCTAGCCCACCATCTTGGTGCCACGCCCCCTTTGTCACCTCATCGTGCGTGGGGAGGGGGAGGGGAGGGGGTCGCAGCGGCGGGGCGGGGGTCACGGCATTAGGAAGGTTGAAAACCACTGTGTTAGACCATCAAGGATGATTGTTCTATCTATTTTTTAGCCCACCCAAGACTTTTGGATGATTTCCTAAGATTAAAAAGCAATAAGGCAACATTATATAAAAATACCCCAGTCACCCTGAGGGAACAAATAAACACCTTCTACATCACCCTAAGCCAAAGGACCTGAGAAACATCTTAACCCAATGTCTGAGAAAAGTACCAATTTTTAGGGCTCACTTAAAAGGGTGGGGCATACAAATCCTCAGAGGAATGCTGTTTCAAAGGGCAGGTTCTGTAACAGAAAAGGCCTACTTCCTGGATCCTGCTACATTACAATGCTTGATTAATAAGTGAATCAATCCAGCTTTAAATGATTAGGCAGGCATTGTGGGAGAGAGAGAGTTCCTCAGCTAGCCCCTCTGTCATGTAGGGCTTTAAACTGTAAGTAAGCAGCATCCTGAATTGCTCCCAGAAACTCAGGGGCAACAAAGCAGAGATATTACATGGGCATAGCAAGACTTGCTTGTGTCACTGCATTCCAGACCAGTGGTAGCTTTTGAGTGGTCTCCAAGGATGGCCTCATGCAGGGCACATTAGAATAGCCAACCTGAAATGAGACCAAGACAAGGAAGGCTCTTGATCCAGGGATAAACCCAACTGGCACAAAAGATGAACTTGTACAAAGACCTTCCAGGCAGGAGTTGCTTCTTACTCTTCAAGCATGAGCTGTGAATCCAAGAAGAGAAGACCTCTAGATCCATTCAATCCATCTGTTCAATCCATTCACAATCAAAGGTAGAAAATTCTCAGAAATGGAAGGACCAAGCACTCGCAGCAATTTGGTTTTACTAGGATTGAGCTTGAACCAGGGGTGAAATGTGAAATTTTCCCCTACTGGCTCTGTGGGCGTGGCTTGGTGGAGGGGGCGGGTCATGTGACTGGGTGGGTGTGGCCAACTTGACGTCACTCACGTCACTCACTGTTAGATCCAGGAGCTGCACATTCTGAAGCACATTCTGCCCTTCTGAAGCCCCCAACGCTTTGAGTTTCCCTCCGCCGTCTGGCTTGACTGCCCAAGCGAACCTCGGAGCCTTCTCTTGTCCTGCTCTCTATCCCGGAGGGCCGTGCCTCCCCCCACCAATCCTCCGTATAAACCTCCCACCCCGTTTCTGCAAAGGCAGAGCTCCCCCCTTGCAGGGTGATCCAAAGAGGGGAGGGAGATGCTGTAGAAAAGGCAGCCTTCCACCCGTGCCTCCCGTGCCGGCTCAAAACATTAGACAACGATTTTTAATTTAAAAGGGAAAAAAGGGGGAGAGAAGCCGCAGTAGTCCTTCTGCAGAAAATGGCAGTTCCCTGAGCTAAGAAGGCAAGAAGCTGCGGCTCGGCTCACCCAATTCCTAGGACTATCCCGAATGGTATTCGGCGCAGAGAGGGCAGCTCTCTCTCGCAATCCCCCTTTCCCTCGGCGCTTTGACTTCCCGTGGCCCGCTGGCCTGAAAGCCGGGTCGGACCACTATAAGGCCACTTCCCCGCTTCTCAACGGCAGCTGCTGTGCCAGCGAGTGCAGGACCCTCCTCCTCCTCCTTCCCCAACTTTTCCCTCAGCTTTTTTCCTTCTCCTGCCGCAAAATGAAAGCGAACACCGGCGGGGTTACTTTGGGCAGGTGGACATCTGCAGCCAGGTGGGTAGGGAGGGTGGCGGCAGTGGCGGCAGTGGCCCCTTCCATGCGCAGCACACAGAGGTGGTGAAGGCGGGCAAGGTGGCCCCGATGCGCTTGTTGCTGGGGAGGCACGACAATCGCTCGGCCAGGACGGCCTCAGCAGTGGCTGCATCTGCCACTCCGCCCGTGCCATGTCCTGCTCCAGCCGGCTGCGCGACTACAAGTGGGGCAACATGGTGAAGATGAAGGGCTACCCGCACACCCGGGTAAGCGCCGCCGCCCAGGCCAAAGGGAAAGCTCCGCGGTGGTGCGGCTGGGCCTGCCCTGGCCCTCTCCCCGTGCGGGGGACTGCTGCCCCACTGGCCGCCAGCAGCTTCTGCCCCTCTCATTTTGCTTCTTCGCCGGTGGGAAGCAGCACTGTGGCTAAGCCTCCTTCCCCCAGAGCACCAGACTCCGCAAGCCGAGTTCTTGGAGTGGCGCTGGCGATCAAAGAGAGCAGGCAGGTGGCTGGGTGGGAAGCCAGTGGGCTGATTCAGATCCCCAAGCCTAGCGCAGCCGGCATGGGAGACACGCCGCCCCGACATGCTTTCTGGCCTTCCACGTGGCGTTCCGCTTGCCTGCCTTCGCAAGCTGGCTACAGAGAAACCGGGAAGGCCGCGTGGAAGGCAGGAAAGCATGTCAGGGCTGCAGGGAAGGGAGTAGGCTGCTACCTTCCTTCCCTGCCACCCCAACATGCTTTCCTGCCTTCCACGTGGCGTTCCGCTTCCCTGCCTTCGCAAGCTGGCTACGGGGAAACCGGGAAGACCGCGTGGAAGGCAGGAAAGCATGTCGGGGCTGCAGGGAAGGGAGTAAGCTGCTACCTTCCTTCCCTGCTGCCCTGACATGCTTTCCTGCCTTCCACGTGGCATTCCGCTTCTTCCTCCCCCCCACCGCCAGCATTGGCCTTACCTGCTGCTGCTGCTGCTGCTGCTATGGGGCTGAGTCTGAGAGCGGCGGGAAATGGCAAGTGGAAAAGGCCCAAAAGGCCGGAAACAGCAAGCGGATGTCCCAGGGCTGCTGCACATGCGCACCGCATCTCCCACAGCCCTCTTCCGGTGCGGACTTGTGTCCTACCGCATGTGCAGTGCCGGGACATCTCCTTGCAGGGTGAGTGAGTGGCGAGCGGCGGACCGGTACAGGGGCATGGCCAGCCAACTATCGCTGGCGGCTCGGCGAACTATGGGCGGCCATCGTTACCGGTCCGCCCGATCCGGTCTGAACCGGGAGCATTTCACCGCTGGCTTGAACCTCTTCTTCCTAATCCAGATCTCAACAGCCTCCAACACCTTGAAGGATTTATTTGGTCACCAGGATTTAGCTGGGTATCATTGTCATATTGATGATATATGACTCTGAGCCTACAAATAACCTTCCAAAGTGGCCTCATGAAGATATTAAACAAAAAGATGCCAAATATGAGAACATCAAGTCCTATGACACCTCACAAATCAGGGGCTTTAGCTTCAACCTCTCCAAACTAACTTGGATTTGGAGAAAGGAGAAGAACCAGTGATGGGTTGCTCCCGGTTCGGCCCGGTTAAGCGAACCGGTGGCGGCGGCGCGAGGCTCCGCCCACCCACTCGGGATGTTTCTGCGCATGCGCAGAAGCGTTGTGCGCGCACGCGAACTGGTAGCGACAGGATTTAGAACCCACTACTGAGAAGAACCACCTTGTCATGGCCAACTCAGACTCAGAAGATAAAGACGAGATAAAGGTGGGTCATCAGCCTGAGGTGATACAACTGGAAGAGTCACAGGCAGGGAAAGCAGCATTTCCTAGCAACCAGGAGAGGCAGCTATTGTTGGCCTCAGAAGATGATGAGGAGCTAACACCTTTGTCGACCAATGCAAGGGCCCACAATGAAGAAAGGACAGCTGAATACAGGCATTCAACAAGATTATTGGCCAAAACGAACTCTGCCACTCAAAGGAACAAATCAGGATCACATCACCCCTATTTAAAGTGGAGCTATGCACCTCACAGATCTGTGAGAAATAACTGTCCATTTACCTCACCAACATATTCCTCAGCTCCTCAGCCTCCTTCTCAAGCAGTGATCCCAGATCCTCATACTACTATTGTTTGACCCTCTAGTACAGTGGTTCTCAACCTTCCTAATGCCGCGACCCCTGCCCCACCGCTGCGACTCCCTCCCTGCCCCCTCCCCGCGCATGATGAGGTAATAAAGGGGGCGTGGCACCAAGATGGCAGGCTAGCGCACGCTTAAGCAACCCCTGTGAAAGGGTCATTCGACCCCCAAAGGGGTCGCGACTCACAGGTTGAGAACCGCTGCCTTACAGGGTGCTAAAATATCCTTGAATGAAATCCAATATGTATTCAGCATTTATAGGCTAAGTTCTGGAAGGATGCCCAGTATGTGTGTGCTCATATCCCTGGAGGTATAGTTCAATGGCACATTTCCCAACAGAGAATGAAAAAGCAAAATTGGATTAACCAACCCTAACAAACAGGCCATGCCTTTTAGTTTCAACAGTTACTTGAATTCACAGAATCATTTGGGTGTGTTTGTCTCCCCTGTTGCCCAGGCCACACTGCATTTGGATAATTTCAGTTTATGCAACCAATGTTTGCTTGGCAAACATTAATTTTCAGAAGGATAAATTTTGCCATATCCAAATATATATATTTCCTTAAATAGATCAACATGTGGTTTAACTGTTTACCCATTTTATATTAGCACCTCAGCATGAGAGAGATCTTAAGATTTAATGGAAAAAGGCAGAGATGCTCTCCTCAATGACCTGTTTAGATTAAGGGTATTTAATCCCACAAATCTGAAGATTGCCAGATTGACAAATATTATATGACACATACTTTTATTTGGCAATATTGCTTTTTAAAACTAGGATTTGTTTTCAGGATGCATGTATAGGATTGCAGTTAGTTTAACAATTGCTGATATTAACTCATCATTAAAGGATCTATTTTTACATTAAAAATATATACATACCGTGTTTCCCCGAAAATAAGACAGGGGCTTATATTTTTTTGAACCCTTAAATAATCGCTGGGCCTTATTGCTATGCACTCAAAAGCACGATTGGGCTTATGATCAGGGGATGTCTTATTTTGGGGGAAACGCTCCGTGGCGTCTCTCGGCCGGTCTGTTTAGTTCCAGTTCCAGTTCCAGCTCCAGCCATCCCCATAGAGCAGGAAGTGCACTCGCAGAGCGGCCGCTGCCCTGGCTGGGTTTTGGAAGCCACAGAGCCGGAGTTTGGGGGAGAGAAAGAAAGAAAGAAAGACTTCTGCTGCTTCTGCTTTTGGCTGCACGCAAGGAAAGCAGCAGAAGTCTTTCTTTCTTTCTCTCCCCCAGACTCTGGCTCTGCGGCTTCCAAACCCCAGCCAGGGCAGCGGCTGCTCTGCGACTGCGCTTCCCGCTCTATGGTGACGGTCATTGGAGGCCTCCCCTTCCCCCCTGCTCCTCTCCGCTCCAATCTACCAGCGGTCCCCCCACTTGAGCGCTGACTGACCGGAGCGCCCGCTGGCATGCCCAGGAAGCCCCTCCACCTTGGGAGTCACCAGACAGGACAGCGATTGAGCCGGACTCTTCCTGGGGAGGGGAGCCTCGCAGGACCCTTGCTTGCACTCCTTTCCTCCCGCAGGCCCCGCTTACTCTTCCCAGGCGCCCGGCAGCGAGACACTGGGCAGCCACGCTGAGGGCAGCCCCGACAGACGCAGCTCGGCCGGCCCGGCCACGGCCAGTGCTCCCTGCCCGCAGCTGACCTTGGCCTGCAGGGGGCCGGCCAGGGCTTCCGTAGGCTGCAGTGGCGAGGGCAGCAGCAACACCCACAGTACCTCAGCCATCCCTGCAGAGCAGAAGCAGCCGGCGACCAAAGGAAACTTTTGGCTGCATGCAAGAAATTTTTCTCCCCTTTCGCTCCAAGAGGCTGCTCAGGCACGATGAGTCTCATGAAGACTAATTTCTGGCGGAGTTTGGAAGAGAGAAAGATTTCTTGCGTGCAGCCAAAAGGTTCCTGCGGAGAGAGGGGGGGGGAGGAAAGGAAGGAGAAAAGGCAGGTACTTTGCCTCAGGCAGCCCGCAAGAGTTTCTTCCCCCTCCCGCTTCGCTCGAGAGCCGGAGGCGGGGGAGGGTCAGTGGACACAACGCCGAGGAACAGGTGGCTGTTCCTGCAGGGGATTCCCACGCACCGCCCTCGCATGCATCCCCCGTCTGAAGGACGCGGGGAGCGCAGGTGGAGGATGAGCGGCCCAAGCCAGCGAGCGAGGGAGGCGGGGGCGGGAGGCAGAGCTGAAGGGGCAGCGAGACCGACCCATGGCCCGGTGCTCTCTAGCTGACTGCAGGGCTCTACAACATCAGTAGCCGCAGAGGCACAAGCAGCGAGTGCCCGAGAGTCGTGGCACATCAGCACCTCCGCCGCGGGGAACAGCGGCAGCAGCTCCAGGCCAGCACACAGCTCCCCCTGCAGGTGCCTGGAAAGCCTTGGCCATTGCATGCGCGGTGACAGGGACGGGCTGGATGCGCCCATCTGCTGCTCAAGCCCTGCGCTTGTGGGCTCACTGTACCCGACCGGCCTCGCTGCCTCCTCACAGGCAGGAGCGCGTTTTCATACACTGCCGGAGGCAGCCCAGAGGGGCTGAGCCAGTCCCGTGGGGTGTGTGCGCACCCACCTCTCGCTTGCTCTTGCTCTCCCGGCCGGGAGCCGCTCTTTCTGCGGCGGGCACTATTTTGGCCGGGAGAGAGACAGCAAGCGAGGGGTGGGTACGCGCACACCCTGCGGGACTGGCTCGGCTCCTCTGGGCTGCCTCCGGCCGCATTTTGAAACGTGCTCCTGCCTGCGAGGCGGTGGCGAGGCAGGGATCAATGCTCGCCTCTTCTTCCTCGCAGGCAGGAGTGCATTTCAAATTGCCATAGGCAGAGCCCAGAGGAGCTGAGCCAGTCCCGCGGGGTGTGTGCGCACCCGCCTCTCGCTTGCTCTCGCTCTCCTGGCCGGGAGCCGCTCTTTCTGCGGCGGGCACTCTTTTGGCCGGGAGAGAGAGAGCAAGCGAGGGGTGGGTATGCGCACACCCCACGGGACTGGCTCGGCTCCTCTGGGCTGCTTCCGGCAGCGTTTTGAAACATGCTCCTGCCTGCGAGGCGGCGGCGAAGCAGGGATCGATGCTTGCCTCCTCTTCCTCGCAGGCAGGAGCGTGTTTCAAATTGCCATAGGCAGAGCCCAGAGGAGCCGAGCTAGTCCCGCGGGGTGTGCGCGCACCCGCCTCTCGCTTGCTCTCGCTCTCCCAGCCAAAAGAGTGCCCGCCGCAAAAAGAGCGGCTCCCGGCATGTCCCCCCCTTTCCCCGGAATCTCTGGATCTCTGGACATATGGCTGCCACTCAGGAGAAGAAGAGAGAGGAGGCGCTGCGAGGCTCGGGAGAAGAAAAGAGAGAGGCGGTGCTCCCCCCCTCACTGGCCAAGATCGGCAGGCCAGATTCGGGGACCTGACTTCCAGTTCCTGACATGCCCAGCGCGTGGGGGAGAAGAGAAGGCAAGGGGAGCCCCACCTCGCTCCATGCGTCTCATTTCTCCGCTGCCCCACCCCTCCCCACCTGGCACTCCCTCTCGCCGGCCGAGATCGGCAGGCCAGATTCGGGGAGCTGAACGCGCCGCCGCCACCCGGGAAGAGAACAACATGAGAAATGGGCTCTCTCACAGCACCTCCTCTCTCTCTTCTTCTCCTGTGTGGCAGCGGTGCATCTGGCTCACCAAATCTGGCCTGCCGATCTCTGGACACACAGCTGCCACTCGGGAGAAGAAGAGAGAGAAACTTCTGAACACGCCGCCGCCACCCGGGAAGAGAACAACATGACTCACGTTATTTTCCCGGGTGGCGGCAGCTCGTTCAGAAGTTTTTCTTTACATTGGAGTTTCTCTGCAAAGACCGGCTGAGAGAGAGTAGTGGCGGAGAGAAGCCAGACGCTGGTAAGATGCGCGTCTTGCAGCCCGCCCCTCCCATCCCCTGCCTCACCTGCCACCCCCAAATTGTGCCCGAACATCTTACCAGCGTCTGGCAGCTTCACCGCTTCTCTTTCTCGGCCGGTCTTTGCAGGGAAACTCCTTGAAATGTAAAGAGAAACTTCTCGTGAGTGCGAGAAGTTGTTAATTGCTACAAAAGCTGTTAAGACCTTGAAAATGGAAACACACACAGAAATATACAAAAAAAGTCTTCGAAAAGTTCTCTGGATTCAGAAGGAGGTTCTAACCTTGAATTGGTATGCTACTAGACATCATGGGACACATAAAATAATTGAAATTGAATCAAACAAAGGTCAAATAAATATAGTATACTGCAATTTTCTGAAGTAGAGATGTTAACATTCAATATATTTTAGAAGTATCTTCTCAAAGATGGCTGGTCAGGAGGGGGGCAAGGAGGAATTGGAGGGTGCTTGGTAGTGCCAATCTGGGAATGCTGCATTTATTTAAGGAGTTCATCTTGCAATTTGGAGGCATCCGGTGGCTCTGATTCATTGCTTTCACTTTGAACTCCAGTGTGTGTCCTACTGGGGCCATTCTCCCAGCTTTAGAGGGTGTTGTTCTTCTTGCCCAACCTTGTTTGTGATCTTTCCCATTGTATGGCAGGGGGGGACTGTGGGATGGTTGGCTGGATTGTGAAGACCTTCAGATAGTCACTCATGCCCCAGTTACCTCACAACTCAACTACTGCAATGATCTCTACCCTGGCTGTCTTTGAAAATTAGTCAGTGGTTTCAACTGGTTCAGAATGCAGCAGCCTGGACAATGATGGGTATGTTTTGGTACACCCATGTGAGCTGCGCTGGTTTCCAGATCCAGTTCAATTTGATGGTTACCAAATATTAAATTCTACATGCCAGATTGGATAGGCTACTTGAGGGATGGCCTATCTCCCATGATTTTTGCCCATTTGGTAAATGCTGGTAGAGATAGCAGTCCTGGGTCCCTTTGATTAAGCAATGCCATCTTTTGCAACCCTGGAATAATATCTCCTCTGTCATGGCATCTACCTTTCTCATAGTGGTCCAGAAGGCCTTGAAACATGGCTGTTCTCCCAGCCTTTGATAGATTGGGGAGATGATGGATGGTAAATTTAGACTATGCTGTCGAGACAGATGTTTTGTACCTCTCATGTTGTTTATTGTATTTTTTATATTTCTTCTTTTATATAGTGAGCCACCCAGCATTACCTTGAGGTAGGGTGGTGGAAATCTAATGAAGGAAATAAAGACAATATTCCCTATTTGAAAGACTCTCTAATAGTTGAAGATGAAATTAAATTAGCACTCCAGCCATTACCAAGTAAGAAGGCTGCAGGAAACGATGGGATATCTACAGAAACATGGCAAGCAACAGAAGAATAATTTGTAAAGTTTCTAACCAAACTATGCTAGCAAATCTGGAGAAAGAAACAGTGGTTTCTTTCTGATTGGAAAAGTTCAGACTACATGCCAATATCAAAGAAAGGAGATTAACAGTGTGCAATCTATTGTGCAATAATCTTAATATCACAAGCTAACAAAATAATACTTGGGATCATCCGACAGAGATTAGAGCCGTACATGGAAAGGGAAATGCCAGGTGTTCAAGATGTCCTTAGAAAAGGACGAGGAACAAAATGCATTATTCCTGATGAACCATGAATAATTGAGAAAGCCAAAGAATACAAAAAAGTTAACATGTGCACCCACTGACTATAGAAAAGCCTTCAATGGCATGTCACTGTGTAATTCAGTAGCACCACTGCTGAAAAAGCCAGATGGGAGAAATTCCCTTTTAATATATTCCCTTTGGATTAAATGGAAACATGAGAATCCAAGACAGATTTAGATTATGGAGGGAAGATTATATAATGAAAGGCAAGACATCAGAATTTTAACTCTTACTTGTAAATTTATTTTCATGAAATTAACTATTTTCTACCCATTATTAGAAATAACTAAGTGAAAGTATCCACAGGAAAATATCTTAGAATTCCTCTTTTTATGTTATCTTTGTGGCATAAAAGCCACTATAAGACTACCAGATCTGCAGATGACCAGTAGATGGCAGCACAAAGATACAGAATTTTCTTTATCTATTCTAGTGGGTATCTGGGGGTTTGGTAGAATTGGAGGCAATACACCTTATTCCAGCATGTGGGGTTCCCTAAAAAAACAAAACCTGTTTTGAGTTGGAGGAGGCTGATAGATATAGAAAAGGGATGGGTACGGCAAATGTCAATTTACTCTCTCATTCCTTGGAAGTTGTGGCCAGCCTGGTCTCTCTTTAAAAATGCTGCTGATTCAAAACCCAGGATTAACTAAGGTGGTTTTGACCACACAACTGAGAAACAAAGTATACTATTCATTTGGTTGTTCCAGAAATACACAAACAAGGCTTTGTTACATTACAGTGCTTAACACCTTCCAGAAATGATGTTACTGACCACGGAGGTATAATTATCTAATTTCATGTGTCACCGATTGTTTCAGCTTGTGTGGATAATAAAGCATCCCTGATAAAATGTTTTGCATTCAGATGAACAAGAATAAGCAATGTCAGCAAAGAAACAAGCAATCCATATTTAAAACCTGCTATGGATTGCAATGCTCAGAAATAAGTAATTAACCCTAAGATCCCTTAACTCCATGTCTGGAAAAGCTGAAGAAACACGCCAGGGCTAGCCGCTTTCTTCAAATGATATTGGCTCCCCTTATGAAATGATAACATGTAGCAGTTCTGATACTTTATTAAAATTCAAAGGAACAAGAAGTAGAAAAAAAATACAAGAAAGAAAAAAAGATGAAGTTCAGGGAATTGTCCTCTTATGACCGCAATTGAGCCCAACATTTCTGTTGCTAACGAGATAGTTATTAAGTGAAATTTGCCCTATTTTACGACCTTTCTTGCCACAATTGTTAAGTGAATCACTGCAATCATTAAGTTAGTAACACGGTTGTTAAGTGAACCTGTTTTCCCATTGACTTTGCTTGTCAGAAGGTCGCAAAAGTTGATTACATGATCTCAGGACACTGCAACTGTCAGAAATATGAACCAGTTGCCAAGCATCTGAATTTTGATTATGTGACCATGGGGATGCTACAACGGTTATAAGTGTGAAAAACAGTAAAAAGTCACTAAAGTTACAGTGCTCTTGTAACTTTGAACGGTCAATAAATGAACTGTTGTAACTCAAGGACTGCCTGTATTCCCATTCCTTCAATAGGCTTCCATTTCCCTTGTATCATTCCATTTCTCACCACTAGATGACACTAAAAATGCTTAAAAAGGACTAGTAATTCTGGAAGCAAAAATGAAAATAAAAGGAAGGGACTGGCGAGATAAAAATAGCATTATTTGTTTATTTGTTTACATATAAATAATTTATTTACAAACAAACAAACAAATGGCTATGATGAATGTGGGGACTTCGAGAAAAAGAAAGTTTTCTTGGAAAAGACTACCTATATCAGAGGTCAGATCGAGGACTTATTTCAAAAGTTGAAAACATGGACCCATGTTCAAAATGGCTGCTCTGGGAGACATGTTCATTCATAAGATGGCTGCCAGAACAGGCATGACCTGTCACATATCAACCATTTCCTGGAAGGCAAAATAGCTTCCTGGGATGCTCCTAATAGTCATCTCAATTCTCCAACCCCTGGTCTCTATGTAGCCAAAGCAGACTTTGTTCTGTAGGGAGAAAGAGGCGGGCAAGAACTGAGGCTAGGCAGGTTTTGCGTGAAAAGCAACCTTTAATGCTAACACAAGAATAGGCAACTCCGAACGGCAACAAGAACACTTGTGCCGTCTGACAGCTGCTTATATAGGAGCTGTCAGACGGGTGGACCAATGGCGGTGCTGAATTCTCCCGCCGGCCGGCTGCTCGCGTCTTAGCCAATCAGGAGTGTCCTGCAGCCGGCACGGCTTTAAGCGGCATCGTAACCCCGAGGACTTAACAGACTTACTTGCCCTTGAAGGTCATTCTAGCAGGTCCAGGAAATCCCAATATTCTAGTAGATCTTCAGAGGAGGAAAGGGCTGAGGGAGATGTTCTCAAGAACAACTCCGTGTTCAGTGGACATAGATATTGGGGTTTTGGGGGGATGGGGAAATAAGACAGAGTGGCCAATAACACCCTGCATTTCTATACTTTGTTTTTACCACTCAATTTGTATATGGCAACCTTGCTTAAAGTTACCTTATAAATTTTGGTCTTGAACACAATTTGGGCCAAAGCTTCTTAGCATTCTTTGCCTATACAACTTACATTGCGACTAGAGCTTGCTTGCTAAAGGAGCCTGTGATTGCTCTTACAACAGAGAATGCAGAGAAGAGTAATTTGTCATTAAAATAACCCCTTGCAAATGGAGTTTTTGCATTCGTTTTTACAAATGAATTACTTTAAGCTACTTTTATATAAACGTACTTTGCTACATCAGGAAACAACATCTGTTTATTTCAAGGACTGCTGCAAAGTTCTGCCTTTGTGGAGATTCTGGTGCTAGCCATAAGTTGTCTCCTGCGTATACTAATGATGTGTCTGATATAACTGTTACAATAATTTTATGAGAATTTCAAGTGCCAATTCTTTATATTCAGGTTCTTAGTCTATAAGCCTGTGATCCCACCCTTTCTCTTCGACCTGGATACATTTTCAGACTGCCTGTCATAATTCTATTTGCAAAGGATGCGATGGCTCTCAATGCAGAAACAAAGGCAAATTTTCTTATTAATGTAATTATGAATAATCAAGGCATTATTAAATGTTTCATTGTACTCAAGGAACTATGAGGGACAGTTGATTTTTTTATTTTAGAAACCACAGTTGAGCTGCTAAGCAGTGGGAGGCTATAGGTCTAAAAATAAATATTAAGAAAAAAAAGAAATCTATCCCAATACCATAGAAGTAGCATGCATGAGACTCCTCCTCTAATACAGATTTTCTACCGTAATATGATTGATTTATGATAATAGTCACTCAGTTGTGAATGAATGATATTTAGAAATAAGATGGTCTCTGCATGGAGTCATCTCATTTTCTTAGCATTAAAAGTGTAGTACTGATTTAATGAAAAAATACTTCTTCATGTGTGATATGAATTGCCTGTAATAAAGATCTAGGTCAGTGATGGCGAACCTTTTTTTTCTCGGGTGCCAAAAGGGCATGCGCGCGCGCGATAGCACGCATGCCCACACCCATAATGCAATGCCCTCTCCCCTGTGCATGCATGCACAACCCCGCCCGCGCTGCCTCCCCGTGCATGTGCGCAGACCTCACTGAAGCCTCTGGACGTCCGGTAGGCCTGTTGTGCTGTTTTTCGCCCTCCCCAGGCTTCAGGAAAGCCTCCTGAAGCCTGGGGAGGGCGAAAAATGGCCCAACGGGCCTACCGGAAGTTCAGAAACGAACTTCTGGTAGGCCCGTTGGGTCCATTTTTCGCCATCCACAGGCTCCGGAGGCTTTCCTGAAGAGCCTGGGGAGGGCGAAAATGGCCTCCCCCCCTCTGGAAGGCCGAAAATCAACTGGCCAGCGCGAGCTGACATAGAGCAATGCCTCGCATGCCCTCAGATATGGCTCCGCATGCCACCTGTGGCACGCGTGCCATAGGTTCGCCATCATAGATCTAGGTAAACCAATGGGTGATTTTGATTTAAAGCAATTTCTCATGTTCCTTCCTGTAACCAGAAGTTTGCTAAAGAGCCTGAATAGATCCCAATGATATGTCAACAGTTTTTTAATAGCTAATACTACATTATAGTTAACTTATATATACATACATGCTTCTTTCATATACCTCTGTCCTTTTAAAATTTAACTTTGGACTAACATAAACTGTGTTTCTCCAGTTTCAGTCTAGCTCTCTCATCAGTACATTACATTGTCTCTCAATATTTGTTTACAGTTTTACTTGAGGATGAGTCAAACAATAATGAATTGACGTTATATAAAACACAATCGGAATGGACATGCAATAGATTAGTAGATATTGGAAATTCTCTTGATTCTGATTTTCACTTTTTAATGGTAGCAGCAATGGCATACCAAAGTTTCAGTAGGTCTAACAGAAAACATATGTAAAAAAAGAAAATATTAACCAATTCAATAATAGAGAGGACAAGACATTACAACAGAGACTTTATTTACAGAGAGCTGGAGTTTGCAAATATGCAGCATTAGCAATTCCAACAGCTGGAATAACAAGGAGTTATAAATTTATATATTTATATATTTATATAAATATATATATATATATAATTATAGAGAGAGAGAGAGAGAGAGAGAGATAGATAGATAGATAGATAGATAGATAGATAGATAGATAGATATAATGTTACATAT
>QLTV01000548.1:8398342-8410823 GCA_003457575.1 Thermophis baileyi
AGATGATAGATGGAAGGATAGGATAGGATAGGATAGGATAAGATAGGATAGGATAGGATAGGATAGGATAGGATAGATAGATAGATAGATAGATAGATAGATAGATAGATAGATAGATAGATAGATAGATAGATAGATAGATAGATAGTATTTAGATAGATAGTATTTAAAGACTTTAACATGTCAATATTTCCATATTTTGATCAGAAAACATTAATTTTTATTTTATTTGCAAAAGATTTATATTTGCTTGGTTCCTAGACAGGTCACATTAAAACTATAAATACTGTACATCTTGTATGAATGGCATCAGAAGCTATAAAGGGCTTCCTAGTATCACATATATAATTATAGAAGTTTTTATATGTTATTTATTGTACTGTCCTGTTTCTGCTTCACCACTAAAATTTCACCACAAAAATTTTTTTTTGAAGCCCCTCTTGATAGGAAAATCATTTTGGCCTGATTCACATAAAATTTAATATTTAATGAATTTAGACAAGGAGACACTATTATGGAAATTGGCAGCCTTTTAACTCACTAATTTAGATTGGTTGGTAGTTTGAAAGAAACCCATACTTTTCACATGCAAATTATTATATAACTGAATCATGAGTTATAAGTGCATCTTTTTTGAACAAAGGTGACCTTGCAGAGAAGCCTCCAATTTTCTGCCAATAACTAAAGGCTGGTATTATTACTACTGCAGTTATTGAGCAAATTATATGTAACTCCATTCATGTAGTTTGTATTGATCTAAAAAATAGTTCCAAATGGATTGGAACTAAAGAAAGTAGTAGAAGATTCAAGCAATGTGCTCCTCCCTCTGCTCACCACCAATGTTCTCCAACTTGCCTATAAATTGGCTTGAAAAACAAAACAATTTCATGATTTGATTCAGAAGGAAGAACTGTTAATTAATACAAAAGCAAAAAAAAAAATATCTATCAGGAATGTTTTGAATCTGATTGTTACCCTAGACAAGGGATCTTCATAAACCATGTTATTCCCATATAACTACTGGCTAACTTATATGGAGGTCCCAACTGAATAAGAAGCAGAAGTCAGGAGGTCTTATGACTACAAATTCAGAATAACAGAGTTGGAAGGGACCTTGGAGGTCTTCTTAATCCCTTGCTCAGGCAGAAAACCCTATACCATTTCAGACAAATTTCAGACTAACTATGAAGCATTCCTACAAATTAAAGGTTGCTCAGATGCTTAATATTCCTGGCATTTGTTGTGTTCCAAATTATTATTTGGAACATAACAAATTATTTTTCTGAGTTGATCAGAGCTAATAAGTTATTTCTGGATGGCAACCAATGGAGATCGAGTCATCTGTTCAGTTCACTTTTAATTAAAAACCTAGCAAGCTTATGCTACACAGATTATATACTAATTACTATATAATTTGAGACATACAGGACAGTGGAGGTAATCTGTCAGACTAAAGCTGAGATTTATGACGACAGACACTTAATCTTCCATGATTAATGGAGAGCTGAAAACTCCTCATTAGTCTAACTCCTTGGTTAGTCTAGTAGAATTATTTAATAAAAATGTTAAAATCCATTTTTACTTTTGCCTTGACAGACAATTTCAGTTACATGAAATGAAAACTGTTCTTGCTAAATCTATTTTTTAAAAAAATAATTGGACATATCTGCTCCATTTTTTCATCCTGATATTTCCAGCTATATGTTTCCAGAAACTTCCCATGCTCTGACACTTGTACCATTTGTATAAGTATTGTGTTTTTAAAAGCCCATTTCAAATCCAAGGGTTGAATGTGGAACCAACCAACTGAGGAAAAAAGATTCAGTGCCTAAAAAAATTTGAACTTCTCTGGTCTAAAAAGTAACTCAGCTTCGCTATTTGGCTACACTAAATTAATTGATTTTAATAGGAGAAGAGATAAACTAAAAACAAATAAGTAGAGACAAATGGAAAACAATAGCGATATGCAAATATCTTACTATCCTTTGTTTTATTGGGCTGTACTTAATTGGCATTTGCTTTGGCTGAAGCACTTCAATCACGCTTTTGAATTGTTGTGCCCAGCAAAATTTGACAGTCACATAAGTACTGTATATATGAAATCATGGACTTTTGTCTTACATTTTATTTCAACCATTTGTTGCTCCAAGACAAAGTTTATACAGTGTAATTCTCCCTATCCCAAACTGAGAATTGAAGGGAGGAGAAGACATTAGAAATTATCTCATCAGTTCTTCCATTCTATTTTTTTTTACTATAAAAAATAATTAAGGAGCACATGTAGAACAATGCTTTTTATTGGAAGCACTGTAAGCTAGACATGGATAAACTTAACTTTTCCCAACCTGGCCTCTCTAGATAATGAACTCTTTTGATTTAATTTAATCCAGAAATCAAACACATTACCTCTATGTTTCTAAAGTTCAAGTAGTAGTCATAACTTTTACAAATTTATTGCCCAACTCACTACCGTCCAATGAGCTAGAACTATGACTCCTGGTGTTATGGCGATTGGGAATTCATTGCCTTAAGAACTTCTTGTCTCTTAGAAATTTGCTAGATTCTATTCATCTTCCTCTTGGACTGTAATGGTTGTACACAAGAAACAACACCAGCTCAGAGGTGTTTCTGCAGCTGTATAAATATCCAGGCAGAGATTCAGCTTGGTCTCTCTCTCTAATGATTTTTATACCAAGTTAAGTGATGTTTATTTCCATAGATGGTTAATATGCAGTTTACACTTCTGTTTTTTAATGATTGCTACTTCAGATTACATTGGTTTATATTCACACATATTTTAGATTCAACTACTATATTTATCCATGATTTATTGAACAAGCCATATGTTTGTTTTACATAACATTAAACCAAAAATCACAATGAATAAGACTAAGCTGAAACCAAATAAAGCACATAATGGGTAGTATAATAATGCTTGCAGCAGAGCCATATTGAAATCAGAGGAGCAAATAAATCACGACTGAACAGGATTAATTGGAAATTCAGTATTTTTAATTTATATATTTCCTAGTTTTATTATTTTACAGTTGTATTATCCAAGCAATTCTCGTCTTACGACTGGTCATTTAATGACTGTTTAAATTTATGATGGCTCAGAAAGGTGCTTTATGGTCCATAAAGCACTCCTGGCCATCATAAAACATCGTGAACCCCCCCTTCCCAGTCACATAATGGTCCTTAGCCACTTGTCTGCACTTATGACTGGTTGCCAAGCACCTTGTGATCATGTGATCACCATTTACAAACTGCCAGGCACAAGCAACCAGATCCACAGGTGTACAGTTCAAACTTACTACTTTATTATATTCTATTATACTGCCTAGACTGCCAGCTTCAGCCTAGGAACACATAGCTAATGCTTTATGGAGCCTAAGGGGGAGTAAGTTCTGGACCTCTTGCAACTGTGCAAAGATTTGAGGCGAATTCTGCCTCTTTCTGCCTAGCTTGGTGTTTCCCAACACAATCTTCTCTGCCAGATTCCTCACAAAGTCATTGGGGAAGCTGGCAGGGAAGGCTGCAAGCTGCTACTGCCTGCCAAAGGATTTCATCTCACTTTCATACAAAAATCCTTCATTGGACTGCAGAAATGAGGAATGGATCTTCAGGGTCCTCACTTCCATACTCCAGCCCAGCAGAGGAGTTCTGTTTTCCTGCAGGAACAGAACTCCTGTGCTGGGTTGGAGAAATGAAGCAGAAATTGTGGATATCCGAGCTTTTTTTCTCTTGCCCAGCACAGGAGTTTTCTTTTGCACATGGAGGGAAACTGCCAGGTCACTTAACAACTTCAGCCTGAAGAGCTGTGACTGCAGTTGTTGAGTGAAGTGGTCATGTGGTATCTCACTTAATGACTGCTTTGCTCAATAACTGAGATTCCAGTCCCAACTGTGGTCATAAATCAAGGACTGAAGTCAGCTGATCTGGGTTCTCTATTTGTACATAAGCACTGCCATTGTAGGGGCATCCAGAAGAACAGGCAATTGACAAAATATGTTCTGTGATGTTGCTATAGAAATAGTAGACAATCCATAACCTGATAGAAATCTTTCTGGACCAGATTCCTCAATGCCTTCAACAATGGGAGAGCTTCTGACATACTAGAAAAACTGGAATTCTTAAAAGTTCAGGTAGTTTTTAAGTGATGAATCTGTCTTGAAAGTAGTCCATTTTGAACAGTATACTTTAGAAAGAGTGCAGAGAAAAGCAATAAAGATGCTTAGGTGTCTGGAGGCTAAAATGTATGACAAACAGTTGCAGGAACTGGGTATGTCTAATCTAATGAAGATAAGGGTGACATGATAGCAGTCTTTCAATATTTGAGAGGCTGTCACAAAGAACAGCAGGACAATCTATTTTCAAAGGCATCTGAGGGCAAGACAAGAAGTAACGGATGGAAACTTATCAAAGAGAGATCCAACCTAGAACTAAGGAGAAATTTTCCAACAGTGAGAACAATTAATCGGTGGAACTGCTTATCTTCAGAAGATGTGGGTGCTCCATGACTAGAGATTTTTAAGAAGAGTGTCATAAAATGTTTTAGGATAGTTTTTGTGTCATAAAATATATTTTTTAAAATTGCTAAATTTCAATTTCATGGGAGTTATGGGTCCTGGATTTTGGACACATTCTGTGAATTAGCTCATTTGAGGCACCTTGGTTCAAAATATTTTGTCCTGTGATGCACCATTTTGCCCAGTTGAAGGTTACAGATATGTGAATTTTAGTAGTATACTAGTAGACAATTTTGGACTCGCTGGATCATCTTTTCAGAAATATTTCCTTAGCAATGCTTTTAACATTGACAGAGCTTCTAATGTACTGCCTTCACTGGAAAAGTTGGAATTACATTCAGAGACTTATCTGCCTTGAAAAGAGCCTATGTTGAACTGTATAGCACAGTCAAACATCAGCATAGGAAATGTTTTATTACATTTATATTATGTCATAAACTATTTTGTCTCCAGATCCAATTCAAGGTGCTGAGTAAAGTCCTTCATAGGGCTGAATTATTTGACGGACAATCTCTTCCCAATTACATCTGTCTATCAGGTTTAGCAGAAAAGGTATATTGTTCCATCTGCTAAGTAGCTTCTGTACATCTAGTGGGACCCAGGAAATAGTCCTTTTATCCCATAGTATCTGCCTTTTGGAATATCATTCCCCCTCCCCTCACCAAAGGAGAGATTGGCTCCATCCCTAGTAACCATCCGCAAGTCCCTCAAATCTTGGTTAAGTCATCAGGCCTGGGGATCTCAAGGGAATGGTGAATTGTTGAGGTGGTTCTATTGTGTTAATATTTGTTGCCCTCTCCTTGCTTTTTAATACTAATTTTAATATTTTTACTTAATTGTATTTATATTATAAATATAAATCATATACCGTGTTTCCCTGAAAATAACACCCTGTCTTATATTTTTTTGAACCCTGAAATAAGCGCTTGGCCTTATTTCCATGCACTCAAAAGCCCAATTGGGCTTATTATCATGTCTTATTTTGGGGGAAACAGGGTATTTATATCATTTTTAATTGTATGCCACTCACTTTTTTGTGAAATAGGAGGCCATATAAATATGAATGGATGCATGGATGCATGGATGCACTATAGCCGGTTTGAAAATAAGTAGAATGCTTCATCAATGATACTGAATAAAGAATAAAACAAGAATGTGTGATGTTCCCTTTGTTATTTAATGCAGTTATGGAAAAATATACCAGGATGTGAATGTATGTTTTATATGTAGACAATGCCATGATGTCAGCTGAGAATGCAAATGAATTACAGAAAATATTATACAGATGTATAAAATATGAAAACTATACAAATTAAAAATACTGTGTGGAACTGTCATGTTATCTTATTCGGTCATGAGTTATTTGCTCCACTGATTTTAATTTGGGCAGATAAAAATATTTACTACAGCCATGTTTGTGCCTTGATTTCATACAAACAGGGAAAGGTGCCCAACAGGCTTAAATTGCCCTTAGCTGGGCCAGTGTTTACAGAAGTACTTCCCTCTTATTCCAAAACCATCCAAGGACAGCCTGCCTCAAGGCTTGTACAATCTCATAGGTTTTGTCACCCATTATCTTAGAAGGAAGTTGGACTCCTTGGCAAATAAAAACAGAATAGGAATAAGCAATGGACAGAGAGTATTTCAACTCAATTTAATTTTCTGCCCGTTCATGGATAGGTGAACAGCGCTATAATTCACCAGCGGGGAAAACATCCTGCATCTACTTTTCTTCCACATGAGCCCTTCACACCCCTTCCTTCCCTCCGCCCTCCCACCCCGACTTTTCCCTCTCATCTGGTCCTACTACAGCCAGCTCTCCCTCCTGCCACAGGCCAAAGAAGCTTAGGATGGTCACTATAGCAACAGCCAATCAGAAGCCAGGAAGGCGGGGGTTCTTCGGAGAAAATAATTCAGCCCGCCCTGATTATTTAAGCAAAGGCAGGGACTGGGGGGGTGGTGGTGGTGGTGGTGGAGAAGCAGTTGCTGCGTGCAACCTCGCGTTGAATTGGGTTACCGACACTCGGGCAGGCGCGCGCGCACGCAGTCTGCGAGCATTCCTCTCGCCTTGGCCGAGGGATTTTTTTTTTTAAAGAGTTGTGCTTGGATTTGTTTCTCAGTGCGAACAAGCCATCCGGTAAGTTGACAACTTGCAGAAAGTTTGAGGAAAAGACAGGAAGAGAGGCAAGGGTTAGTTTTCTGCTTCTGCCTGAGTAGTCCTCCTAATGAAGTAAAGCGCAGGTGACGGTGCGAACATCCAGGTTGTAATAAATGCTCTTTGTGTGTACGTGTAGAGATATATACACAACACATATATATTATATATATATATCTATAAATATATAAAATTCTGCTTGTAAGTGAGACCCACTGAAGATCAGTGGTGCTTAATTCCAACTGGATGTGGAACATCACTGTATTCTGCAATGAAGTCGTTTATTCCAAATGGACAAATGTGAGGTGTGTGTGTGATACAGGATGAGTATAGACGATTCTGAAATTTTGCGATGTATACTTATGTGGCCTGGATAGCAACAGTTACTTTCTCTTTTCCCATTCGAGGCTGGTTTGAAATGAGTTTGCACATGCCTGTATTTGCTTTCATTCCTGTTGCACGTGCCTCTATTTCATTTTATTTATCACCTACCTCCTTCCTTTGCTTTAGTTTTAAGTATTGTTAGGGAAGAAAGCTTAAGTTTCCATTGCTTCTTAAATATGTTAAATGCACACTTTTTAAAAAAATTTACAGACATGAAGTAATTCCTTAATTTGATTGTATGTAGAGAGAATCTTTCTTTGTCTAGCTTCCATAGACTATTCTTTTCTTAAAAGCCTTGTATAGATTTCTCCAGAATCTGGAATGCTTTGAACAGGTTAGAAAAACTGGCAGAATTCTCAGGCAGCAATAATTCTAGTGGGGGAAGTTGGAACATTGACCATGGAGGTGCTGATTTTGTTTATAGTCAGAATTTAGTTCAACTCTTAGTAAGTGAAAAGTTAATGAAGACCAGGTGCAGGGATGTAGCTAATAAGTGGAAGGAAACGAATCTCGCAATTGGGAGACTGTCATGAAAATAGTACCAAAATGTGCATTATGCAGAAACCTCTTAGCCTTTAGTAAATGGAAATAATCTTAGGTGCATGGATTCCTGTCCAAGCAGAGGACTTTGCACAATAAAGAGTGCAGGAAAAAGAGGGAAATGTACATCCTATAGTACTAAGGTTTATAACTGGTACTAACACCTCCAAGGGAAGAGAATATATACTTTGAACTATGGGTTCAGGGTTGAACTGTGCATTACTTGGTCTGATGATATTACCTAGTTGGGTAACGAAATGTTTGCAAATAACAACCAAGCTCAAAGAGCACCAAGGAGTCCACATAATACTAACATTGCTGGTTGCTCAGCACTTTTTGAGTAATGACTGATCCCATCTTTCCTTCTTCCATTTATTTTATACCATCGTCCTTTAAGAGGTTTCAATAGGTGGAAGCACCTACCCAACTTTATTCTTGAAAGCTAAGCAAACTTTAGTCTGTTTAATACCTGGAGAAGAGGCTTCCAAGGAGTAAAGGGGGTGTTCAATAGACTGAGAACTTGGGGGTGGGAAGGGGAATCTGGAAGGAAGCCAGTGCCAAAACACTTTTATACTGCTGTCATGATAATGACAATTGTGTCCATGAAATAATGAAGGCATTGACTTGAAAGATACTATTTGCTTTTTACACACTTTAAAGTAGTAGCCATTTGTTGGGAGAAAATACTCCTAACATAGGCATTAATCTATACACAATTAACCTACATGTGTGCAAAGGACCACCTTCCCCACATCTTACCTCTTAATCATCTTTGCTATTGGGGTTTGAAGAGTTGAGAAGTATTCAGATAGAAAAATTATTTAAGTTTATTTGAATGAATCTCAAAGTCATCATTCCTATATTAAACTTAAAAGACCAAGTGGAATATTGCATCAGATTTCTCTAATTGTTTCACATTTGTATTTTGAATTTATACATTGCTTTCATTCAGCAATTATTAACATCTGGAATCTGTTAAGAAGATTGAAAATTAGATAGTGAATTAACTTCAATTTCATTTAAGCTCTAGAGGATTTTTTTTTGCAATTTATTTTAAAATGAGGATTTTCAGCATTATTTTAATCATAGCTGTTCTCCACCCCCACCCCCCACCCCCATAGGTATTAAGGTTTAGCAGCATTATTGCAAAGCTATTTATAGGAACTTGCTTGGTTTAGTCAATGCTTTCTTGACAAGGTTGCAAACTAGGAATATTGTATTTTATCAAGCAAAATAGTTCTCTATCACATGACTTCAGAATGTCATTTGCATTGAGAAAGTGTTGAATTTTAATAGCTATTATATTTAGTGAAAAACCAAATCAGTGATTTTTTAAAAAGCTGTAACTGAGAATATTCTATTTTAAAAACCATTTGGTTTAAATGGATGACAGATTGGGATGATCCTATGGTAGGTTTCTAGAATATAAAATGCAATAATATATAATGGAACGTTTTCAATACAATAAGTTAAAATAAAGGATATTTTTGTAATGAGTTGGTGGACCATAAAGAACCAGTACTATTTTTATCCCTAAAGAATGATTTAGTAAGTAGTAAACCTCAAATTGTAGAATGTGAGATACATTTCATAAAACCAACTCCAGATTAACGACTTTATAAATTCAGTTGATTTTTAGTGAAAGAAAATTTAAATATTATGGATAAATCCATGTATCCTCAGAAGGTGATTGTACTTCTAAGTTTTTTGCTTTTTCTGTGCTCCACAGTAACCTAGTTTAGCTTTTTAGACTCTGGTGTCCTCCAACTGCATTGGGATAGAATTCAAATTGTTCTCACCTGAATCTAGCCTACCTGAAATCATGTTGGAGAAGACTGGCCTAAATGCAGAAACCAAAGAAATATTGTTTAAGCAAATACTATCTACCTAGCGAGTTTCCTTCCATCAATGAATATTTCTTTCCATGCTTTGCAGTAGCACTCTTACAGTGCTGTAGAGACCTGACTCCAAACAGTTCTTCTGCAACTCTTCATCGGTCATCGGGCAGACAACATGAACTTGAAATGTGTATGAAAGAATGTATGGTTAGATGTCTCATGGATAATAAATTCTAGGCATTTCTAAATAATAACACTTCTGATTTTTAAATGGAATCAAGTACAACTAAAGAGTGTATATTTTAGATGCAGACTTAAAAAAATGAATTTGGCATGTTTTAAAACTCTTAACTGTGTAACAAAATCAATATTTATGGGGACGAGAATGAATATGTATAAATAAAGCAGCTTTCCACTGGCAGTGAGGCAAACCTTTTGCCATAACTTGACAGAAAGTCCTTTTACACCTCATAGGAATGAATGGGGAAGAGGGAATAGAACCATTATGTTCTATACCATTCTAAAAAATACTGTTATGTATTGGGTTTATGATGACAAATGCAAGTAACAGTATCCTGTATTAGCTTGCTTGCTAGGCAAAGAAAGTTGGAAAATTGTGCTTTTGGTGGTATTTTTTAAACTCTTTTTGGTTGCTTTTATCTATAGCTTTCCAGATAAGCACATAAATCTTTATTCCTGGAAAATGTAATCCATTTGGAAACTTAGGTATAAAACAGATGGTGGGAAATATAATGTACACACTTAACATACAGGCAGCATTGTGGAGCATTGCTTCTTGGACTTGCTTAGTTTGCTCCTTAAAGAAAGAAGGATTGCTGAGTTTATATGGATAGGTTTAATTTATGGCTAACCTATGACTTGACCACAATGGATGTGGAATACATAGTTTGCCTTCTTCTCAATTTATTGTCTGTCACAGATTTGGGTGATGAGTGGATTTAGTATTATATCAGTAAATAAATCCAAAAGCAAAACAGCCTAGATAAAAACAAGTAATGTTCTGTTTAGACTGTCCTGTAAATTTCTATTTCAGGTTGGTTATAGATTTTAAGAGGTTTAATCTGATTAAAGTTGGGGTGTTTCAGTCTATTCTGCTGTAGATTCACATTTTTATCTGTAATATTAAGAATTATATGGCATTGACTTGTTGAGCTGTCATTCAGCTGATTCAACATCCAATGTGATACTTAATACAGGGGTCCCCAACCCCCGGTCCATGGACCGTCACCGGTCTGCGGCATGCAGGAAACCAGGCCACGCAAACAAGTGAAGCCCCAGCCACCGGATGCAGGCAGCCTGCGAAACCACACCCCCTCTGGTCCTTGGAAAAAACCCTCTCCACGGAACCAGTCCCTGGTTCCCAAAAGATTGGGGCCCGCTGCCTTAAACAATTTCCAATTTATTCTTTCAAAAACTTCTCTTGGTTATTAAAGCTGATGGGTTTCTTTTTAACAGTCATAGATACCAGATCTGTAGTATCTGTATTCTGAAAATAATAGTTGAAAGTAAATTGTGGTGGGATAGATATCCAAGTAACCGGCTAAGAACAACATTATATATTACATTCATATCTATTGGATTGCTTTGAAAATTTATGCATCTCAAGTTCTTTGTGAACTTGTACAGAGGATTTCTCAGAAAGAGAGTCAGAAGGTGCTCTTGGTGTTCCACCAAGAAATAGCAACTGGGCAAAGCAACAGCACTCTGCAAGAAGACAAAAAGAAAAACTAGTACTTGGTGACTCAGTGCTAAAAGAAATCCAATCAAACCTATGTCAACTTGGAGCCCTTGGATGACATGTACTGTCTTTAACAGGGATTAACAGATTTGGAAGGGACCTTGCAGGTCATCTAGTCCAACCCCCTGCCCAAGCAGGAGACCCTACATCTGCCTCTACCTAGGATCGAACTCACAACCTCTTGATTGTGAGGCAAGAGCTCCACCTCTAGGCCACAGCAGCTGTTCTGAGAGCATAGATTGGGATATTACAGGACAACTTTGAAGTCTTATCAAGATCATTGAAAATGATTCTTTCTTGGTAATCAATGTGGGAGGCAAACGATACTTCCAAGAGCAGTTATAAGCATATTATTCTGGACTAGATCTTGTAAGAGAGCTCATCTGTTCACAGAATAAAATTGGTAAGGGAAGGAAGAATATTGCAACTGCCTATGCAATGGGAGAAATTTGGTATCTGGAACTGCTCTGAGTTATCTGGATAAACTGCTGGAATGGGATGGGTTATGCCTCACAAAGCAAAATATATTTTGCTGAAACTTGCTTCAAATACCTTATATACTGTAAGGGGAAGTGGGAGTGTCCAGTAACATGGACTATTAAACTACTCAAATGAAAAATCAAAAGCAGCATTGGCTTATATTTAACTTTTCAGTTGAAGATAAATCTTTGCCTAATATAATTAAAATGACAGGATTTTCTGAAAATTTTAAAACTTTAGGTTCAAATTAAGAACATAAATGTTTTAATTGAATATATTGTCATTCACCAGGTTTGGCAAGTTATATTCTTTTTATAATTTCTCAAAACACTTAAAGGTACAATTAACAAGTTGACCTAGAGTAATAACTCTATTTTCATCCCTCATAATTTGCCATTAAGAAGAATTATTCCATGTAATCATTTCTCCAGAAACAAACTTCAGTTGCTCAATAATGAAGTGTTAATACCACTTTATAATGCCTTGGTAAGGCCACACTTGGAATACTGCATTCAGTTTTGGTCGCCACGATGTAAAAAAGATGTGGAGACTCTAGAACGGTGGTTCCCAATGTGGGGCCCATGCCCCACAGGGGGGGCAATTTGATTTTTAATGGGGCAATTGGAACCTTGTTTAAACCAAGTAAATGGCCTTTTGGGCTTCCTCCACGTGAGTAGGAGTTCTTTTTTGAATAGTAAGAATTATAGGCCACGGGGGGGGGGGCATCAGATTTTAGAGATGCTTAGGTGGTATGGCCAAAAAAAGGTTGGGAACCACTGCACTATGTTGCGGAGAA
>QLTV01000548.1:8415537-8429984 GCA_003457575.1 Thermophis baileyi
CTCCCTCCCTCCCTCCCTCAGATGTCCATTGGAGGTCAATAGGAGGGCTATGAGAACACTGCAGAATTCAGGGACTTGCTGCGTCTCTGAATTCTATGTATTGTATGTGAATTCCCCCCCCTCTCTCTGAATATCTTATATAAGTTGCCCACCCTATCTGTTGTAAACATGAAAAACATTTTGTTTTCACTTGCTCTTTGCAGATAAAGGAAGGAGAAAAGGAGAACATGGCATTGGCATCCTGGTTTGGATGGAATGAACCTTCTAGTCGTATTTCTCAAAGAAGCCCAATGGAAATGGTGACTGAAACCCTGATGATGGAGCTTGATTGGCAGATCAAAGAAGCTGAGAAACAACAGCGGGAAAAAGAAAACGAATATCGCAAGATCAAAACAGGAGTTGATTATGGCTGGCTGGTTAGCTACCCCAAGCATGGCTATGATATCAGTCCAGGGGAGCGTCTGCAGCTGGAGGATATCTGTTCCAAAATACATCCATCCTATTGTGGACCAATCATTATTAGGTATTTGCTTGGAATCTGTCATGCACTGTATATAGGATGAGCGTGAAGTAGCAATAACTTAATCCCAAAGACTGTTCTGGCTGGAGATTATGGATTCTGAAATCCATCACATTTAGAGAATACCAGATGCAGGGAATTGGGTAGAATATCTAGCACTGAAACTTGATTGATTTTCCCCTGTAGCTGAACTGGACTAAAAGAAGTAGCAATAACCATTGTTTTCTGTTTTTTAAAACTTTTTTTATGAATAATTAAAAAATGATTCACGGCTTTCTAAATGACATGTCTAGAATCCAATTACTGAATGTTCATTCTGTTTGTACGTATGAAGAACTCAGTACTGAGAGCCTGTTTAGAAACTCTTGCTGGGAATAATTTTCAGAAATATATCACAAATGCAATCAGTTGCTTCAAGTGAATATTCTGTCTTTACATGCAAAAGTTTGCAGTTGTCTAATGGGTTTTATTCAGAAGTTTGATTATTATAATGTTTTGCTTGCCAGCATTTGGATAGGATAACTCGCTGCCTGCTACCAATTTAACCAAATTAACATCACTGCATATAATTTATAATGCCAAGTGATTCTTTTTAAAGAGGACCTATAGTTTATATAGATGGGGAAATTCAAATGATGGAAATAGGTGATGAGCTATTATTTCCTTCATTTATATTGACCACCAGGAAACAGTGTGTTGAAGGAAGGGAGGGAGGGAGATGGGTGGTTTAGAATTATGAAATAGAAATAAATTAAGTAAGTAAGTAAGCAAGTAAGTAAGTATAACTACTGTACTGTAATAAGTAAAAACAGTACAAGTCAGATACAGGTCAGTTTAAATAAAAACGCCATAGAGAATATACACTGTGTAAAAATACAGAAATACAAAAATGTGCCCTTCACTGCAAAAGGGATGGTGGTAGAAGTTGTGTAAATCCTGATATATGAGAGAATGACATAAGACAGGGATGTCAAACTCGAGGCCCGCGGGCCGAATCCGGCCCGTGGGATGCTTAGATCTGGCCCGCTGGCCCGCCCTGGAAACAGCAAAGGACCGCGGTGCCTCTGCCAGCGAAAACGAAGCCCAGGCAGGCCACATGTGACCTCCCTGAGCTCTGTTTTCGCTGGCAGAGGGCTGCAGGAGGCCTTCGCGGCCAAACATGGAGTCCAGGCAGGCCGTTGCTGCTGAAAATAGAGCCTTGAGTGATGTCAAGCTGGCCACGCCACTCCTGGCCGTGCCCCCCCGGTCCACCGAGGTCAAACACAACCCTGATGTGGCACTCAATGAAATCAAGTTTGACACCCCTGACATAAGATAACACCTATATCTCTCTGCTCTGAGGATTTAAGTGAAGGTGGACTGTATATGCCCTTCTAAGGCTATAATCTTTTGCTCATTTATTTCTTAGATTTCGGCAACTTATTGCTGAATATGAACCAGAGCCTGGAGAAATACCTCGGCTTTTCCGTTCTGTTCTGCACGATGCTACCGAGAAAATCAAAGAGGAAGAGGAGGCCAAGAAACTTGCAAGACAATGGAACACCAAGAACAAAAACAACCTCTCCCTCACCACATTCAGATCCCGCATCAGGATTTCCCCCTTCAGCAGTGATATCAAGACCATTTCAGAAGACGTGGAGAGAGGCATGGATCCGACCAAAAGAATGTGGAGCATGCCTGATTTCAGGGATACCAAGGACTACTGATTTTATTTGTAACATTAGATGTTGTTTTTTTAGAAACAGACTATTTTATTTATTTGGGGGTCTAATTGCAGGATGATTATTTTTGTCCTGTTTCCAATTGTTTCTCTGTCGGGAGGAATTCACCTGAATTCTTTTTAGGTACCTTTTAATCCATGCATTTATGCCTGTAGGTTCCTGTTTTCCTTGGGCAAATACATAAAAAATCATTCAGACAGATTAGCCTCACTTTTACCAGTTTATTATTCTATGAGCTTGCATGAAAAACTGCACATTTCTCAGCCTGGGTATGTGTTTATTTAAAACATTTATATAGCTGCCTATCTTATAAGAAGTTTGCTTTTTGTCACCTAAAAGAGAGGCCCAGGGAATAATAGTGAAAAGCATGCTTATTTATTTTAGCTTTCTTTTGGGTTTTCCTCTCAATCCTTTTGCCCATGATCGCACAAAAATTGGCATACACCGCACAACAACCAACCATAAACCCTAACCAGCCATATGCAAGAATCCATGCATAAAAAGGCAGAAATATCTCATTTAGAATTTTCCAGCATTAAATTTGAAACAAAAATAAGTATTATAAGATGGCAGTAGTTTACCCCCCCCTTTTTTTTGGCCAAAATGTTATCAGGCATTGCTGTCAATATCATCAGCTGGAGGAATGCCAATAACTCCTAAATAGAAAGGTGAGCCTTGCAGGATACTTTAGGCTACAAAATTTGAGGGGAGGGAGGCATACACAAATGGTTGAAAAATTTTAGCACCTGGAAATGCTTCCTTTTTGGTAATTAGTTGCTATATAGCCTTAAGTATATACAATATATCTTGGCTAATCAGTGACTACCATGGACAGGCCATGTTATCTCTATCCTGAAAAAAACAGGGACCTCTATGTAGACATTTTAAAGCAAAATGTTTCTTTAAAACCGAAAAACTGAAAAAAGCAATGGGCTCCTATGCTTAGGGGAAAAAGGAATGCTTTGAAGCACCATTTTCAAGGTGTATCACCAAGGCAGTGCTTCCATTTTCCCTCCCCTGGGTTGAAAATTTCTAAAATAGATGCAACAAAATGTATTTCCCTTATTTTTATTCTTATTGCACACATTTCTACACCACTGGTTCAGGAAGAAATATATTTGTCACTTGGATGTATACAATTTTTTGGGTTTTTTAAAAAAATGAAATACAGTGCTGCTATGACCACGATGGAATGTATCTCCAAACCTAAGTCAGACATTTTACTGGGCTTATTTTTGTGTAATATTTAAAAGCCATAAACTCACTTTAACAATGGTCAATTGAGTTTCTTGACATGGCTTCTTACTTGCATACTCGCTTCACACCGGAGGCACAACTCAAACTGCCAAGGTGAAGTCCTTTTCAGTGTTTTACAGCCCTAGAGAGAGACTGTGTAACATTGGTGTTGAAGATGGGAGGACTGACCGTCTTACTTATGCCATAGTCTTTTGAGCAAATTGTACACTGGTATTTCAGTCATCTAGCTAAAGAAAAACGCTTTTCTGTTTCTGCTAGATATCTTGTTGATACAAGAACAGGTGGTGGTTTTTGATTAGAGCTTCAGACCAATTCTTGAAAATTAACGAAGCACTTAAGAGGGTTTTGTGCTGCTTGCAGAACCCAAATTCCCAAAAAAGACTGTTGGGGTTCTTTTGTGGTGGCTTCAGCTTTATTTTAGAATGCTTTTGCTAATGTTGGATTTCCTGTAAGTAAGCAGAGTATGCACTGAAGAATTTTCTCTACTCCTGCTTACCTTCTTTCTCAAATATATTTGACAAAGACACCAGCAAATAGCATTGTTTAATACCAAATGGATTTAGGGCTTCGGTTATGCGTGAGTGGGAGTATAGAGATACTGACAATTTGACAATCATACATTTCTAAGCCATCTAAGAAAACTATTTTCATTGTGGCCTTCCTATACTGTTTCTCCAGTGTTGAAATATTGGCACATATGTAACCCTAACTCTAAAGTAGTCTGGTCAAATCTCATGAACTCCAAATAGACTGGAATTACAACTCCTAACCGTATGCCGAGTTATAAACCCAACATGATGTAGTACTGATGAGGGTACTACATCAGTCAAGGCTGATTTAAAGGCCAAGAGCAGAAACTTGTGAGACTGTGTCCCCTCTTTCTGCTCAGGCAGCCTGAGAATGTGAGGAAATTGCTGGTGAATTTTATGTGTTTTATACAGCACATTTTGAACATGGTAAATATTTACATCTCTTGTACAATGGGCTCCTTCTTTGCTGTATCTAGTGTTTTGGATGCCTGGTCCTTTTTGCATTAGGGCCCGATTTGTGGGGAAAACTACAAAAACAGAAAGCCATTTCCTATCAAGTCACACAATCGCTTTTGTATCTAGGAGTGAAATGCTCGTTGCATTCAATTACAAAAGTGCTTTCCTTAACTTTAGCTGCCTTGTGATTGATTGTGATAGATACAGATCTGCTGTTTATTAACAGTTTCAGTGTTACTTTAGGTATCCAATATATATATATATATATTGACAACAATTAACAATGCTTTTCTACTAGAGACTGTGTTCAGGAGTTATATAGTTATATATAGATACAGATCTGCTGTTTATTAACAGTTTCAGTGTTATTTTATTTCTACAATATATATATATATATATTGACTACAATTAGCAATGCTTTTCTACTAGAGACTGTGTTCAGGAGTTATATAGTTATATCTGAATGTAGTGTCCACTCTTACCTGAGAGTGAGTAGTATTGAACAATTGTGTGGTTGAAACACACACAGGACTGAAAGATTTTATGTATCGCTCAGGTTGTATCCCATATTCCTACCTCCCCAGGAAAATTCCACAGAAGACAGTGGAGTTGTATATCTTAGTACCTACACATAGGATTCCAGCGCTAATTGCTAAATTAAACAACTGGAAGAAGGGTTGGTAAAGTGGAAAGAGAAGCTTTAAAATTTGATTTAGCAGAAAACATTCCTATTAAATGGTTGATTAAAAATAGGCATCCACTCTGGATGTGTTTTGTAGACCAAGAAGAAGATCCCACCTTCATCCGATGTATGTATTGGTTCCTGTGTTACATAGTTTTTGTTAACTTTTGATGTTTATGGCCTTTTAATGTTTAAATGTTTCAATTGTTTTGTATTACTGTTTTCTGATATTGTAGGTCACCCAGAGTTGTTTAAGAGTGAGATGGGAGGCATATCAATTTAATAAATAAATATCTATGAAACACAAAACCAGCTGGCATGCTGAAGAATTGGCATGACTTTCACAAAGAAAAGTCAATCTTGTTATCTGAATTTTCTTTGGTGAGATGATCTACCTATTGATATAGTTGGGCTTTTTAAAATATTTCGAATTGTTTCTCACTGAAAGTGGAAATACAAAGAGCAACAAGAGTTCCTCCCCAAATTTTATCTGCATTCGTGAAGTAAATTATTGTCCAAAGGTCAAGCTGCTTTCTTCACCACATTATCCTTTTAAACATTACCCTGAGGATTGTGCTAATACCTGCATTTTTGTTTCTCTAGCTGATTTAGATTTGTTTGAAAGAAAAATATATAAAGCATTGGAACAATTATGATTTTTATTTGGAATTAAGTAGGTTTCATTGTAATGCTACCTGGCTTTTATTCTTGAATTTGTTACAAATCACAGAAAAATGTCATTTCCCCACTGGCAGATCCTTCTCTCCGAGGGTGTCTTGGTGGTGGTGGGGAAGTGGGGGGTAGGAGGAAAGAAATGAAAGCTTGCTATTGCTGGGTGAAGCTCTTCTGCCAGGAACCCTCTACTTTACCCTATTTATGAGTGCCAAAACCAAATTCACAGCTTTTAAAATTTTTAATTAAATTAATTTTTTAAAAAACAACCTATTTAACATCCCACCCAAAAGGGGGTAACTATGCAATTCTCTAACATGGTGATTTTTATGATTGTTCATTTATCCAGGTATAAAAAAGTTTATTCAGGAAAAAAGAGACAGCAAAAGGAAGGATACCAAGACCAAATAATACATCCAGTTGGTTATGTGTTACCTGAATAAAATAATTTTTTTAGAGATAGGTAGATGAGTAGATGGGTAGATAGGCTGGCTTCAGATTAAATGTGGAATTCATTTCAGTGGGAAGAACCTGAGAGTATCCATTTTAATTTCCTGTTTAATGCAGATTGAAAGCAAAATTTCATTTATGGGAATCAGAAATAGGTAAAAGCCAATTGCTTTAACAGTCTTGCTTTGTCCAGCTGCAAAGTATTCTTTGCTTTCTAATCAGTTAATCAGAAAATTACCTAGTGCTGAAACCAATTTCTCCGTGATACTACACTTGAATTTTTTTAAAAAAGTCAAATCTAACAAAAGATTAAACTGATCTAGTTAGGTTTTCTAACATGGAGTCAATATATTAGAAGCTAGACCAGTGTTTCTCAACTTTGGCACCTAGAAGATGTGTGAACTTTTAACTCCCAAAATTCCCTAATTCTGGGAACTGGAGTCCACACATCTTCAAACTGCCAAAGTTGAGAAAGGTTGAACTAGACACTAGGAACACTATTGAGCTACATCAGAATATAGGGATGTGTTGTGTGGTATAAAAAAAATAAGTGCATTTAAAGTTCAAAATTCTCCTGTTTGTAAAAATAAGAGTGAGTATAGGGTTTAGGAATATGAAATTTATGTTGTAGTAGCCTCTAGAACCGTGATGGCGAACCTATGGCACGCATGCCACAGGTGGTACGCAGAGCCATATCTGAGGGCACACGAGGCGTTGCCCTATGTCAGCTCCAGTGCGCATGTGCGTGCTGGCCAAGTGATTTTCGGCCTTCCGGAGGGCGGGGGGGAGGCCATTTTCACCCTCCCCAGGCTTCAGGAAAGCCTCCGGAGCCTGTGGATGGCGAAAAATGGCCCAACGGGCCTACCAGAAGTTCGGAAACGAACTTCCGGTAGGCGCGTTGGGCCCATTTTTCGCCATCCACAGGCTCTGAAGGCTTTCCTGAAGCCTGGGGAGGGCGAAAAACGGCCCAACGGGCCTACCGGAAGTTTGTTTCCGAACTTCCGGTAGGTGCGTTGGGCCCATTTTTCGCCATTCACAGGCTCCGAAGGCTTTCCTGAAGTCTGGGGAGGGCGAAAAATGGCCCAACTGGAAGTTTGTTTCCGAACTTCCGGTAGGCGCGTTGGGCCCATTTTTCGCCCTCCAGAGGCTTTTCTGAAGCCTGGGGAGGGTGAAAAACGGCCCAATGGGCCTACCGTAAGTCTGGAGGTTTCAGTGAGGCCTGCGCGCATGCGCGGGGGGCGGGGGGCAGCACAGGGGAGTTGTGCATGCATGCGTGGGGCGGAGGGCATTGCATTATGGGTGTGGGCATGCGTGCGTGCGCTATCGTGCGTGCACGCGCCCTTTTGGCACCCAAGCAAAAAAAGGTTCACCATCACTGCTCTAGAACATAATGACCCTAAGATGCATAGATAAAGGAATCGTATTCATTTAGATACACATTAAAATGCATTCTAAATATATTGGATGCATCATATATAAATAAATTCATTGCCAATTCTGTATAAGTACCAGTAAGTACTTAAACAGAGCCTCTCAATATTTTGCTCTTAACAGCTAAAATTGGCAGTGAATAATAAGATACTGTACTGGTTTTTAAAATTCTTCATGTTGATTATCAATCCTTAATAAATTTACAGGTGGACAGGGTGCCCTCTGGTGTTACTTTAAGGGTTGCATCAAGATAACCCTGGAAGAAGTCATTGGCCTTTTTCATACTATTGCAAAGTCCATGGTATCAGCAGGAGCCAAGCTCAACCCCAAGATGTTACTTTTGTACTACACCTGATTTGAATTGTGGAGTGCCAGTATGTTGTAGTCGTTATGGTGCTGGATTAGTAGGAAAATCCATGTTCTAGTCACAT
This sequence comes from Thermophis baileyi, assembly GCA_003457575.1. NCBI lineage: Eukaryota > Metazoa > Chordata > Lepidosauria > Squamata > Dipsadidae > Thermophis > Thermophis baileyi. The sequence goes on from QLTV01000548.1 coordinate 8,423,688, forward strand.
GGAAGTCAGTTTGTAACAAGCCAACTGAAAAATAACTGCATCGTGTGCTGAGAGCTTTGCTATGAGAACTGAAGCAAGAACAATGCAAAACATGAATCTTGTAACAAAGTGGGTCAAATCCGAGGGGACAGCAACACTATGAATTATAATCATTATTCCATCAAATACATATTATCCAGGCAAATCACGGAAGATAAAAACATTAAGAAAACTGTTGGATCAACCAAATGTCTATTTAAAGGCATTTTAATAGGCATTCACCATGCTTATTCTTCCAGTGGTCAATCAGGGCTTCCAAATACAATTTAAAGTACTGGTGGTCATCTATAAGTCCCATATGGATCAAGTTGTAGGCCTGCCTGCCTTCTGTTGTGTCTCTCTGTCCAGTGAAATCTAATAATCCTTTTTTACAGTGAAATGGGTAGCATATAAATTTAATAAATAATAAACAGAATTGGCATGCTTTGAGTCCTCCTAAGCAGGGTCATCTTGTAGAGCCTAAGAAATCCGCAGAACTCTGACCTTGCCTTGAAAACTTGGCTCTTTCCATGAGTCTGCACTAGGACACTCTGCACACCTACCTACCACTGAGAATGAGTTCTACTAATTTGAATGGTTTCTTTTCCCTGGATGGCTGTTTTATTCCTCTTGTTACACCGCTTTTACTGGGTGCCCAGAATCATGCACAAGTAGGGGACTATAAACATTGCAATAAGTATATTCCGTTTTCCCTCCCACATGGCAACCGTCACTGGAACGTCATTGCATCAGTAAACTGACATCTAGCAGTACTCTTCAACGTAACCTGCACAGACAGGGGCAAGATTGTTTCCCAAAGTATATATTGCTGTGTTAGGTTTGCAAAACATTTCACAGATAAATTAATTTGTATTTGCTCAGATCTTATCCCCAGCTTAGTAGAAGCAAATGGAATTACTTGGACAACTTCCTGCAAGCCTACGTGGAATGCTGATCTTGTGGAGTGTTAAGAAAGTGGCGTGATTAACAGCATATGCTCTCTACATCTGGGCTTGACCTATGCCCTTCATTGGCTCTCCTTGGGGCAGACAAATGAGTAAATGGCAGGACTTGAAGCAATCAACACCCTCCTTCAACTTTAGAGAAGGTGTTAGAGAAGATGGTGCGGCTGCAGTTCCAATGGGCCCCGGAAAAGTTACATTCTCTGGATTGTTTGCAATCAGAGTTCAGACCCAGTTATGGGAAAGAAACTATATTGGTTTTTCAATGACCTCTATCAGGACTTGGTGAGTGTTATCTTCTGGTTCTATTATATCCCTCAGCAACATCTGATACCAGCAATCAAAGAGGTCAGGCTGGAATACATGTGAGGGTGAAGAGTTGGAAGCACTTTTTTGCAATAGAAATTGAAAGCGATTTAGCTCTTGGCCACTGATTTATGGGGCGGCTTGGAGTTCTGCTCCCCCCTTTCCCCATCTTATTATCTATATTAAACCATTCAGGGGGGTCATTCATTGATTTGGGGTGACACAGATGTAAAAGATCTAAGGCACCAGAAGACTAGACAAGGAATAATGGATGGAAACTGACCAAGGAGAGATTCAACCTGGAGATAAGGAGAAACTTTCTGACAGTGAGAGCGATCAACCAGTGGAACAGCTTGCCTTCGGAGGTTGTGAGAGCTCCAACACTTGAGACTTTCAAGAAGAAATTAGACTGCCATTTGTCGGAAATGGTGTAGGGACTCCTGCTTGAGCAGGGGGGGGGGTTGGTCTTGATGGAATCTAATCTAATCTAATCTAATCTAATCTAATCTAATCTAATCTAATCTAATCTAATCTAATCTAATCTAATCTAATCTAATCTAATCTAATCTCTGTCTTTACCCAATCGCTCACCCCCTTACTTTATGATTGCATTTCTACAATGCACTCTTCTTAGTCATGACTTTGAACACTATCCAAAAACTGTTTGGAATAAGTAATCAGGTGAGAGCTGCTTCAACAATGTAACACCAATATTACAAGTACTATTCCTGGTTCAAATTAGAGAAATTGATAATGATCTAAAAAGCAATACATGTCTTGGGTTTAGGTTGTGTAATGAACTATCTCTCCAAATAGAATCTGCTTCTGCTGTCCAAGAAATCCAAGAAAAATGCTGTGAGTCCCCTCTTTAAAAAGTTAGGGGATAGGAACTTGAAAGAAGACATTCATGGTAACTATTCCATCTGTGGAATTATCTCTCCCCCACCCTGAGATCCAGATGTCCCCAACCTTGATTATATTTAAAAAAAAACCACAAAGTTCTTTCAATGACCATTTGGAGAGTGAATAATAACTATGTTTTAATTATTGATAAATTAAACAATACTTATTTAAAATTATTTCAATAAATTATTGTTTTAAATTGTATTTACTGTTTTATATGTTTTTGTCGTAAACAAGCCACCTAAGGGTATAATATTAAAAAAAATGCAAAAATGAAGACAAACATTAAGTCATTAGACATTTTTCTTAAGGGTTTTGGGGAAAGAAAAACCTATGTGGTAGCTGTAGTTTCCAACAGCATAATTCTAACCCTATGCTTTCTTCACACTTGTTAATATTTCACTAAAACAATTTATATCAGGAGCAGTACATTTTGTTGGATTTTTCTTACAAAATGAAACTTCACACACTGTGAGGTTATATACCACAACCAGTCTTTTGAGCACTCTGTTAGCCATACCATTACACTCAACTGAAATTGGTAGCCCACTGAGATTTTCATAATGTGGACATGCCTCTCTGAAGGCCACAATACTGATCAATGATCATCATACCCAAAATAAGAACAAAACCAAGCAGCAGTGGGCAGTGAGCTAATTTCATAATGTTCATTTAATAGTTGTACCACGCCAGAGTTTTTAAATGAAATGCCTAGCACCTCATTAAATAAACTGAAATTATAGTGTTTTTTTTACTAACTTTAAAAGGAAAACACTTTACAAAAGAAAATGATTTAAAAAATCTACTCAATGCTTTAGAGAATTGTACACTACTCAGAAAGAGGTATTTTGCTGTTTGCAAATATTCTCAATACTAAAAATAACTATATACATGGGTCTGATTCTTCTTTAAGAACTTCTCTGCTATTATTTGGCTTTAATCAGAAAAATGACCAAGGACAACAGATGGTAAAGTTGCATTCTGCATGCAATTTGGATATTCACAGTAGGCCGAAATTCCAACACATCTTTTCACTTTAATGAATGATTATGCCTTTGTCCTAGTTTGGTTATGTTCTTTTCAACTTCAATATGGCTCTTTGTTGATAAAATGTCACCAATTATTTTGCCCTTTTTAAAGGAGTTGTCAATTATCTTCATAGTGGGACAATTTCAACTCCTCATGCATCAAGATGTTCTTTCAGGCTTCACCCTGAGCTTGTATTTGGTGCTTTAAGGAGCAAGATGACTGAATAAGCTGACAGACTTATTGGTCCTCATTTAACAGCTTTTTCACTAAAAAGTAGAGTTCAAGAAATCAAGAAGTTCTGCTCGGTTCCGATCTCGCTGGGAAAAAAAAAGCAGTCATTAAAAACCTAATTTTAAGTGATCAAAAATACATTTTGCAGATCATTTTCAAAGACTATTCCCAATAAATTGTACCTCCATTAACTATTTTCAAATTATTCTGCTGCCCAGTTATTCATAGGTGCATAACTAAGTTTTAACTGCTGCATGTAAGGAATAAATTAAGCTAAGAAATTTTAATGCATACTATGAATTTGCATCTAGGGTAGCAAGGGCAAATTAGTATTCCTAAAATTGTATGCACTTACATAATGTTGCAGATTAAAAACTGGAAATGATATACAACCAGCATATATTTAATAAAGGAACTCTGGGATATTTAGTATATTTTATCTCATCTCCTAACAAAGGAGGGAAACTGAATTTGTGCCAAGGACTAGTTTCTCTTATTCCACATACTTCTGTGGACCATATAGCATTTTCAACAGAGGGGCTCCTTGACTCTTGAACAAGGGCCTCCCTGCCCCTGCCCCCCTACCCCTCGGAAGGGAAGGGGAATGACTCAGGGGTGGGTTCTACTTACCTTCCCTACCGGTTCTCATCGTGTCGGAAGTGCGCGTTGGGCGCACGCTTCGCTCGCGTGCCGTCATGTCGCGCAGAAGCCTCTGCACATGCGCAGAGGGTTCTTTGCAAGCCGCTTTCAAGGAGCGGCGACTGGAGAACCGGTTCAGGGGCATGGCCAGTCGCCATCGCTGCCGGTTTGGCGAGCGGGGGCTAATTTCCGCCACTGGTACTGGAGAACTGGTCTGAACCGGCAGCAACCCACCACTGGAATGACTATTCTCTACCTTTTCTTCTGCAAAAACACCTCCATTTCTGTCCTTCTACACAGAATAATGACAAGAAATGCTACTCTGAAAGGCATGGAGTTCCTTTAGGGGAAGCTTCTATAGACACAATATAATGACAAGACAACTCCAGACAACCCTGGCAGAACTTCTGTAGGTCTGTTCAGTTCTTTTCATGTGGAGTTTCAGCAGCAAGAGAGTTAAAGTACCCTTTTCCTTGCCCCCTCTAGCTTTCTTCTAGTCACAAGGAGAGCAACAAGTACCTATAGCTATATATGAGAAGGAGGAACAACTGTGGGAACTGCATAGTTAAGAGTGTTAAGAGATATTCTAAATAAATATTTCTTGCAATTTTTAATAATCTAAGGTAATAAAAATAGATATGATGGTTCACAAGTCAAACAATTAAGGACATAAGGTTAATGTAGCTAAAGTTGACAAATTCCATGATATGACCTTGGGAAGACTAGTTTTCTCATTTCCATTGTGTTCCTTTATTTTGTTCCAACAGGAGATTTACAAATCACATTCCGTATCTCACTGCTCATAACCTGATATTTCAGTAAAAAGTAATGGACTTGTGTTGCTGCTTTTCCTCTGATACTTTTTGATTCACCCTTCACATTTCAGAGGCATCAACATAAATTTGTGTGTGTCTGAAGGTTAGAAATAGTTGTTTTAATTTATAAGAATATATATTCTAGCCTATTTTTGAAGTAGCCCTATTAACATAGGACTGATCTTTATTTTTCAGAGGTCATTGTTTTCCAAATTTAAACGTGTTGAAGTTTGAACATATTAGATGGAACATATAAGAAACACATATAAGAAATTATCTATATTTCAGGATAATTACTGAACACCCTAAATGCTAATGTATTATAAATACATGTAACACCATTTTTAAACATTTTTAAATGTTTAAAATTTTTAAACATTAAACATAATGATGTGAAATATGTTTTTCATATTCAGAAATACCTCTTTATCCTTTTTACTCTTCTTTATTTTCATCTTAATTTTCTTTCCTGTGATCATACTGTAGTTATGATTCTTCTTTTTATCTTTGAGATACTAAAACAATACAATATTGTGGTCTATAAATAAAATGTACATTTTAAATTACATCAGTAAGGACTTATAAATTATATTTCCCGTTTTAGTGTCACAACAATCACAAGGAAGTGTGAATTTGTGCTGAATAAAACTTGATTAAAAGAACAAGAAACCAAAACTACCCTATGTTCCCCAAACGAAAGAATACTGTTCCCAAGGAAACAACTTAAAAAAGAGGAAAGAGAATTTTTTTTCTCATTGGAACAAGATCCTCCTGCTATTTTTGTTATTTAGTTGCTTGACCTTAGGCAAATTTCAAATAAATTTGAGAAATGGAAAGTAAAGCATATTAAGCAGTAAGGATGGACTCTCTGTCTCTCTCTCTCTCTCTCTCATCTATCTATATCTATCATCTCTATCTATCTATCTATCTATCTATCATCTATCTATCTATCTATCTATCTATCTATCTATCTATCTATCATCTATCTATCTATCTATCTATCTATCTATCTATCTATCATCTATCTATCTATCTATCTATCTATCTATCTATCATCTATCTATCTATCTATCTATCTATCTATCTATCTATCTATCTATCTATCTATNATCTATCATCTATCTATCTATCTATCTATCTATCTATCTATCTATCTATCTATCTATCTATCTATCTATCTATCTATCTATCTATCTATCTATCTATCTATCTACCTACCCACCTATCTATCATCTATCTATCTATCTATCTATCTATCTATCTATCATCTATCTATCTATCTATCTATCTATCTATCTATCTATCATCTATCTATCTATCTATCTATCTATCTATCTATCATCTATCTATCTATCTATCTATCTATCTATCTATCTATCTATCTATCTATCTAT
>QLTV01000548.1:8431434-8442458 GCA_003457575.1 Thermophis baileyi
CGATCTATCTACCATCTATCTATCTATCTATCTATCTATCTATCTATCTATCTATCTATCTATCTATCTATCTACCTACCTACCCACCTATCTATCATCTATCTATCTATCTATCTATCTATCTATCTATCTATCTATCTATCTATCTATCTATCTATCTATCTATCTATCTATCTATCTATCTATCTATCTTTATATCTATCTTTGTTTTTTTTATCTTTCTATTTACCCTCTTTTCCTTCTTTCCATCTTTCTAACCATCTATCTATCTATCTATCTATCTATCTATCTATCTATCTATCTATCTATCTATCTATCTACCCACCTATCTATCTATCATCTATCTATCTATCTATCTATCTATCTATCTATCTATCTATCTATCTATCTATCTATCTATCTATCTATCTATCTATCTATCTATCTCTAATCTATCATCTCTATATTTATCTATATTTATCTGTGGCTTAGTTAGCCAAATAATGGTATTTATAGGACCATGACTTTTCTTGAAAGAATGAAACTGTAACACAAAGCCACAATATACTAAAAAGTATATTTTAGCTTTCCCCCTCTATTTTCTTTGGGTTGGATAAAGCCAGAGTCCCAACCTGCATGTTCACTAAGTTGACATGGATGTCCTATTAGCCCCATATACTGAAACACACAGTGCTAGCAAATATTGCCACCATTAAGAAAGCCTTCTGGCATGTAAATTGATCCAATAAAAATAATGATTTCTGCTCACAAATAATTAAGTTGTTTGGTAGACTAATTCTATCTGAACACAGAAAAACTGCCTTAGGCAAAGCAATGATGGCTCCCAACAGCAGGAAAAAGAAAAAGGAGAAAGAGCAGCATTTTAACTCTTTCTCTCTCTCTCTCTCTCTCTCTCTCTTTTTTTTTTGCATCACTGGAAAAAAAATGAAGAACTTGAACTTATTAACTTTGGTTGATGTAAGTCCCCTAGTCTCACCTGGTTAGTTTTTGGGTGGGTAAAATGAGGAAACACTAGGGTTACAGCCTGGAAAACTTTTGTATGTATGACAAAATGTATGAAATTTGCTGGTATAAAAATTATATTAATAAATAAGTCGAAAAGAAATAATGGTAAATTACTTCAATATTGTTGCCAAAAAAAAACAAAAAAAAACACCACCACATGGATATACCTATGAAGTTATCAGGGTTAAGTTTGATGCAAAGAGAACTACTTATATTCCATTGCTGGTCTTAATTTCCCGTACACACTTTTGGACAAAACACAAGGGTTGACAAGGGTAATCTTGAGCCTTTTCATTCTTCACCTTTTTGCTTCCCCAAGTTTCATTATAACAGAGGCAAACGTTTCAGAGGCAAATATTTCAGATTTCCATAGGATCTTAGGAGGTTATTCTATCATCAGATCTCCCACTCCAAAAGCAGATCTCTCTCCTTCCTCAAAAAGAGCTAATTTGATCTATAACTTAGATCAGTGGTTCTCAACCTTCCTAATGCCGCGACCCCCCCCGAACACCACCCCGCCACCGCGACCCCCGCCCCACCCCCTCCCCGCGCACGATGAGGTGACAAAGGGGGTGTGGCACCAGGGGTGAAATGCTCCCGGTTTGGGCGTGCCTGTGGGTCGCCGGACNTCTGCGCATGCGCAAAGCATTCTGCGCATGCGCAGAGGGTAAAAGAACCCAAATGGCAGCGTCCGGGTGGGTGGGCGAAGTCTCCCGCTTCCGTCGCTACCGGCTGTCCGGCGACCCGCAGGCACGGCCGAACCGGGAGCATTTCACCCCTGCTGACGGTGGCACCAAGATGGCGGGCTAGCGCGTGCAGCGACCGCTGTGAAAAGGTCGTTCGCCCCCCAAAGGGGTCGCGACCCACAGGTTGAGAACCGCTGACTTAGATGGTCCTGCTCTCTCAGTGATCACAGAATTGGAACTTTCCAAAACAATGTTCAAATGATAGAAAAAAAAGGGGGATCTAACTGTAGTCCAGGATAGAGATAGGAAACTTGGTATCTCCTGAATTTGTTAATTTTACTCCCATCATCTAAATACCAAGTGCTGAAGTACTTTTATCGTATATATATTTCATTTAAGTTAACTTTCACTGGAATAAAAATTAAAATCATTAGCTCAAAGCTAATACCAAGTGACATTATACTCTTGCCTTCTTGGTGTTAATCTGGTTTATTTCTGACATTCTGGTGGTATGTTTAGAGTGTCAAAGTTGGATTTACAAAATTGGGTTGAAATCTCTACTTTAGAAGTTCACTGAAGGACTTTGTGTCAATCATTAATGATTAAGCCTAACTTCCTAAACTGCTAATTAGTTTTGAAAGCTAAAAGGGGATGGGTTGGAGATTCAAATATGCCATCCTTGATTACTTGGAGAAACAGGCCAGAAAAGAAAATATAAGGAAACAAAAGAAGAAAAGATAATCATGAAATAGCATAATACGGTAGTAAGATACAATCTGAAAATTACAGAAAAGAGTTAATCAAAGTCATTCCATTCACTTTTCACAGACTGTCTAATTCTGAGAAGAGGAAAAACACAGACTTTGCATTCAGTTTCTGCACTTACTTTAGAAAGCTGTATAGGACTTGATTTGTCTTTCTTTCTCTTCTTTTCTTTCTTTCTTTTCATCTTCTCTTTTTTCCTTTTCTAATAAAATAAACAGATGCCTGAAAATTTGATTATGTGTCATCAAGTCATTTTATTACTCTTTGCAACCACATACAGTGTAGATTCCCCCCCCCCCTGACAATCTGTCCCTAACCTGGCCCTTCAGGTCTTCAAACACGGCATCCCTTGTCACTCAACTGAGTCCATCCTCCTTGCTGCTGGTGGCACTCTTCTCTTTCCTTCGACTTTTCCCAAGCATCAGAGTCTTCTCCAGAGAAATGGGTCTCTGCATATTGTCTCTGACATAGGATAATCTGAATCTGTTCATCTGTGCCCTGAGTGGGAGCTCTGGGTTGATTTCTTCAATAATCCGTTTGCTTTCTTGGTTGTCCATAATATTCTCAGTAGTCTTCTCAAACAGTAGCACTAATACTCTTCCAATTCTGCTTCTTCAAAGTCCAACTTTTGCTTCCATAGAGAATATCATTGCTTATCCGTTTGGTTTTCTTGGTAAAAATACAGGAGTGGTTTTCCACTGCCTTCTCCTATGCTGTATGAGTTGATTTCTTTTCTATTGTCATGAAAGTAATAATCTGCCTCTAGCATTTTTTTTTATATTGCTGCTCCTCAATATAGGTGCTTGCTTCTTTACCAGGTAAAGGGTCTTGAGTGACCCTACTGTACTCCTTGCAGAAGGTCCCAATGTTTGTAGCTCAACCTTCAGGAACATCCCCTGCCATGATGAAGCAGCACATCAGGACTTGGGTGGGGAGGAACCTGAGAGTTACCCTGGCCCAAAATCTAAGTGCCTATCACCAGCTTGCATCAATTTAGATCTTTTCCTCAATTAAAGAAAAAAAGGGCAACTTGACTATGAGAATAATATTGTTAATATAAAGTTTATATTAGAAAGGGACCATGGAAAGCTCAAACATATTCACATACGTTCTAGAGTTATTATATGAATTAATAAATCAATTTTCTCATCCTATCAAGACAGCATAGGGTATAGTGGTTAAAGTGAGGGACAGGTCCCAGGGAGATTCAAATCGACCCTCAATCAAAGGGCACACTAGATGATTTATCAAATATTTGGCAGTTACCTTGGAAGTCTTCTTGTTCAACCTATAGCCTAGGCCAGGAATCCTCAGACTATTCCAGATAAATAGTCATCCAACCTTTCTTTGAAAACCTCGAGGGATAGAGCACTCCTAGATTCCAGGAGTCAAGTGATCAGGAAATTCCTCCTCATTTCCAGTTTGAATCTCCAAAATATTTATTCCAAACTAGTAAAACTTCCACTCACTGATTCTTGACCTACCTTCGGGCACTAAGAATAAATTCACATTCTCCTTCCTGTGACAGTCTTCAAGTATCATGCCTTTCCTTAGACCTCCCTCCTCCAAGTTTAAATTAAAACTCTCTTCCATTCTTCCCAGTCTTTGCAAGGTGCAGGCCTTCCTGTAGATCAGCGGTTCTCAACCTGTGGGTCGCGACCCCTTTGGGGGTCGAACGACCCTTTCACAGGGGTCGCCTAAGCGTGCGCTAGCCCGCCATCTTGGTGACTGGCAACGCGCACGTGTGGGGAGGGGGCGGGGAGGGGGTCGCGGCGGCGGGGCGGAAGGTTGAGAACCACTGCTGTAGATGGTTCACGTTTTCATGGTGACAATGTTCTTCAAGCCAGCAGTTCACCTCTAGAATCTTTCATTCCTTCTTTAGGCTAAAACCTTTAGTTGAATTTATCGATGGAAACATCATCTTTACTCCAAATGCTTTTGCTTTCCTGCCTAGTTTCTTGTAGTCCCTTGATATCTGTCCTAGGCTCCTTCTGGCATTGTGATGTGTTCCAAAATGAGAAAGAACAAAGGGTAAGTGGCTTTGAACCAGTCAGCCCAACCTGCTTCACAGGATTGTTATGGGGAAAAAAAATAGAAGAGAACAATATGCATGTTACCTTTACCTTCTGAACAAAAATATAAATTTAACAAACAAACAAAAAACATTTAACTGCGGGAATGGGGTTCTTAAATCTCTGAGTCTATAAGAAATAATAATATGATGAGTTTGGTGCTCAACATCTTCCCAGACAAACTCTTTTAACTGTGACCTAGGAATTAAAGGTAACCTTTTTATGATATCCATAACATATGGAACTTCCTTTGTCTCTCATGATACACTGTATCAAGAAACTCTTTTCTAGAGGTATTGCCAAGTACACGGTCAATGCTAGATGCTTATTACAAAAGGCACGCAACTCATATATGTGAATACCTTCAGTCAACGTAATTGGGATACTGACTGAATACCGAGATACTGTTCCCATGAATTTGGTTATGCAAGTACATCACTGAGTCAACTGAAAAGCAAATAATCATGATAAGACCAATAGCTATAGCAGTAGCAATAGCACTTAGATTTATGTACCGCTTTATAGTGCTTTTACAGCACTCTTTTTTTTTAACCATTTTTTTTTATTTTTTTCCATATAAACATACATATTTTGTGGACAGTGCATTGACTGGGTCCAATCTTTTTTAAACAACTCTAACAATAATAATACAAATCAGTGTATGTGTAGTCCTAATCTTCCAACTTCAACAATACTATTCTTTTTCATAATCCTGTATCATTTTCCCATTAATTCATTTAAACATAAATAACATTTCTTTGCGCCATGTATTTGTTATCCCCTACTAAATACTATTATTTAATATTTTAAAAATTAATCATTATTCCACCATAACTTCAATATTCCAAATGTGTAGGATTACTAATAACGCCAAATATTAACAATATTTAATCAATCCCGGGAGTGTATCTCAAGATCCCCACAATTTCCAATCCTTAATATTTTAAATTCACAATATACTTTATCACACTGTAAATGTTAATAATTAAATTTCCTAATCCTAAATTTCCATCTACTATCTTATTTTATATATATATATATATATATATACTACTATTTTTCCTGTTAGTATTTTCCCATTTTATTAATATATTTTCTTATATCCATCATCTCTTAACCTTTTTAGAATCCCATCATTTATTGATTTTTAGTCAGCTTTTTATCTCTCTCTCTTAGAATCTTATAGCTCTTTTTGATATTTTTGTGCCTGCTGAACATTCCCTTCTGGATATCCTTTCTCTCTTTTTGCTGTATTATTTGAACACCCATCAACAAGACTTCCTTTTTTTTTAAAAGAAATTTTTCTTTTTTTTCTTTAAATCTTTCTTTTTTTTGGAAAAGTTTTTCTCTTTTCTCTCTATTCTATTACAAGCTTTTGAGGAGTTATCTGATTGATTCCTACTTATTAATCCTTTCTCTTCTTTATTTTTAGCTTCTTGCATCTCGTTTTGAGTTTCTTCTAATTTCTCATCTATTTCTTGAATATCATATACCTCTTTTCCCCCCACTTGTGAGACTTCTACATTCATTTGTGTCTTTATTGTTCTTTAAAGATTCACGTACACTTTTTAACATCAAGAATATATCTTCGTATACCTCTATCATCCCCTGTAAATCCATTTTATAACAATTACCATATTTTTCGGAGTATAAGACGCACTCCCTACCCTAAAAGAGGGTGGAAATGTTAGTGCGTCTTATACACTGAATACAGCCATTTTGGCCTCCCAAAACCCCGCCCCACGCATCCCATTTTTGCCAAAAACAGGCCCATTTTTTCGCAAAAATGGGGCATGCAGAGGGGTTGGGAGGCCTGCAGAGTGCTCCTGGGGGCTGGGGAGGGCAAAAATGCGACACGTGGGGGGGTTTGGGAGGTGAAAAACGGGCCCCTTTTTCACAAAAACGGGGCGCGCAGAGGCTTTGGGAGGCCTGCAGAGTGCTCCTGGGGGCCAGGGAGGGCAAACACTTTTTTTTTCTTGTTTACCTCTTCAAAATCTGGTTGCGTCTTATACTCCAGTGCGTCTTATAGTCCGAAAAATACGGTAATAAAAATTACTCAGTATATTTCTGTAGTTCCAATGTCTCAATATTTTAAAACTCCTTTTATACTCTTTAAAAAATTCTTTAGTAATTTACAACCTTAAAGTTTCCCAATTATATATCTTCCCAATTGTCCAAATTTTAAAGTCTTATTTAACTTTCCTTTCCCCCTCTTTTTTCTATCACCTTTCTTCTTTTGACTCGGCAACATGTGGGGGGTTTGGGAGGTGGAAAACGGGCCCGTTTTTTGCAAAAACGGGGGCGTTTTTGCCCTCCCCAGACCCCAGGAGCAGTCTGGAGGCCTTCCAAATCCTCTGCGCCCCCCGTTTTTGTGAAAAATGGGCTCGTTTCCGCAAAAAACAGGCCCATTTTTCGCCTCCCAACCCCCCCATCGTGTTTTTGCCCTCCCCAGCCCCCAGGAGCACTCTGCAGGCCCCCCTCTTTTTTCTATCACCTTTCTTCTTTTGACTCGTAGTGTTCTGTTGAATAAAATTAATAGTCCAAATCCAAGTTAATCCACTAAATTCCTCCAATCTTTCAAATCCATAGTCCAATAGCCAATTTTAATAAAGTTTAGTTATTTGCAAGTTAGTTCCTTTTAAAAATCTTCAGAAGGGGAGAGAGAGAGAGAGGGAAAAAAAAAAAAAGAAACTCATTAAATATTCTCAAATTATCCAAGTCGTCTTCTAACATGAAGTCAAGGTCAGGCCATCTTCCAGATGTTATTACTTCTATTCTGTGTATTAAACTTTGTGTGTATTGAGTTCACTTTCACTAAGTATGCTGCGATTATAGTGCTGTAGTACTTCTCTACTTCCAGTAGATGGCACTCTTATTCCCAAATCCAACATTAAGCAGTCTGTCAAAAACAGCTGATTATCAATAAATCCAGGGGGTTTAAAAATACAAATAAACAAAAGTTTCTCCCAAAAATCACTTTTCAAATTGCTTGAGCTTTTTTCAAGCTTTCTATGTTTTATAGCTTCCCTTGGGCTTCTTTCGCCTCTTAATTTTCAGGGTTTTTTTCCTCCATGTGTTATGTCGCCGCTATCTTAGGCTTAGGAGTTATCTTTTAATATTCTTGTATTTGCATCAGGTCTTTAGAGTAAAAGCTGGTAATTATCTCACCCAGTTTCAATGCTCTGTCCATAAACCGCTTCAGCACAGATCTTGTGGTCCCGGTTGTCCCAGCTTTGTGACTGCCAAAAATGGCCATCGTCCCTGCTGCCGTTCGGGAGAGCTTGCTTCAGACCTAACAAGGAAATTGCGAGTTCCTCGTGGTCAGCGAAGCGCCTCTCCTTCCTTCACCGCTCCTACAAGGTGGCTATGACCCCGTAGGGTCTCCCGGCAGCGGTTACCGGCTGGATTTCGCTGGGCTCGGCAGAGCCCGCTATTTTCCAGCCGTTCTCGCTACGACGTCAACCGGAAGTCTCTTTTACAGCACTCTCTAAGTGGCTTACAGAGACAGCATATTAACCCCAACAATCTGGGTCCTCATTTTACCGACCTTGGAAGGATGGAAGGCTGAGTCAATCTTGAACCAGTCAGGATTGAACTCCTGGCAGTGGACAGTGTTAGCCTGCAATAATGCATTCTAACCACTGTGCCACCAGGGCTCAAAGTGATGATCACAGCTATTGGGGAAAACTGAGAGAGAAAAAAAATAAGCCTGCCCCATTCATGTTGCCAATATCTGTTAAGGGGGAGTTGCTCCAAAGCAGCATGATTAATACTTAAGTGCAAAAGTAGAAACGATAATTTTGATATAATTAATAGGGACGTAACAGCCTTTCCTTTATAATGTGAATCATAGGCACATGACAGTACTGTTCATTTCACTGCTGTATTTTGACTTAATACTTTTAGTAATTTTAGTTTTACCTTTTTGTTGTGTTTTTCCTTTTTCCTCTTCTTAGCTTTTACTTTTGAAGAATCTAAGCATTAAAAATGTAACAAATGCATATTAAGGCTCGAACAACATTAAATAGATTTTTGTCACTAAAATTGAGATACAAAATTTTCAGGAATTTTATTATTTGGATATTAATACATAGGTGCTTGCCATACAATTTTTATTTTCTTGTTATTATCTTTGATAATTTACAAAATGATGATTTGTTTAGAACAAATCTGGGTAATGTAGGATCAGTGATTAACATAATTTGGTCTATTTATATGGATTTTTTTTGTTTGAGGTCTGTTACATCTGTATGTTTATGTGTATGTTTCCTTTCCAGAAAATAAGGAAAGAAAATGAAAACTTTGTGTGTGTGTGTGCGCGCGCGCGCACACACACACACACACACACACACACAAACGATGATTAGTATGTTGGGCCAGGAGTGGGGAGATCCAGATTCAAATCCTTACTCAGCTAAAGAAACTTAATTGCTGAAATTTAGCCAGCCATTATTTTTAAGTTTACCCTACCTCATAGATTTCTTATGGTAAAGAATTACTGAAGGAAGTATTATGCACATTGCCCCAAGCTCCTGAAGGGGAGACATGATGTAAATTAAAACAACAACAACAATCATTTTGGTATATTCTGTGATATGTGAAGGAGTGGGCTGCAGATACAGATATTCAAGTTTCAAGTTTATTTATATTTCTATGCCGCCCAACTCCCGGAGGACTCCCCAACTCTGTCATTCCAACTAGCTAAAGAACGACACATTACTATGAAATTCACTCTCATAATGATTTGTTAAAACTGTTTCACCCAATTAAAAGTAATTACTATCTTAGGGTAATGGATTGGATTATTGGTCCGCAAGGGTATAATCTTGGAAAATGCTACTTATGTCACTGAGGGTTAGGTCACAGTTCCCCAACCTTTCCAGGTTGATGGCCCGGAGCAGGGGGAGGGGGAAAAGAGGGGATGATTTTGTGGGATGGGCAAGTGCATGCACGCATGAGCGCCCATGACGTTCATGGCAATGCTCACGCGAATGGGGCCACGAGCACCTGTGATGAGGCTTGCGCGAGTGGGGCCATGTCCTCATGCGGCCCCGTGGCAATTAGCCCACGGCCTGGTAGTGGGCTGCGGACCACAGGATGGGGACCCCTGGGTTAGGTGATATTTCCCCCTAAAGTCCATTTGAAATGAATGGTCACTGTTAGCAGCAATGCCAGATGAATTACATAAACCCACCACATTACTTGATGTTCAGTACAGTACTTACCAGTACACCTCAATATATTTACATTATTTCATTGTAACAAGTATTTATATTTCATTTTAAATGTCTACTTCTGAATATATTTGTGAAAAACCCATTAGTGAGGTAGTCCTCACTTAGCCATCTAATTGGGACGGACAACTCGAAGACTAAGTGAATGGTCATTAAGCGAAATATCACATGACTACATGGCTAAGCAACAGCAATTCTGGCAATCCCAGTTGCTGTCATTAAGTGAATCCCATATGGTCATTATGCGAGGGTCCACCTGAATCCAAGCCATTCTTGGAAGAAAGTAAAGAACTACTGCAACTCCGTTCACCCACCTATCTTCCCCCAAGCTCTTCCGTTTTGGCTGCCTGGCTTCATGCTGCTGTCTTGCCTGCTGTTCTGATTGCCACACAGTGTAGCACTACCAGCTGAGCCGTCTTTTCTGCTGCCTTCTTTCACAGGCTTGCTAGTCCTTTTTTCTTTTGCTGCCTTTGTGTACTGGCCAGAACCTTCTTTCATGCTCGCCTTCTTTTGCACTAGCAGGAAGATCCCAGCTCTTAGTGGTGTACGATGTACACGCGCCTGAGCGTAGCTCTCAGCTACAATTCTGTAGGATATTTTCACAGTGTCTACTCTGTGCGTAGCCAAGGTGGTGAACCCAGCAGAGGAGTGGCAAGCAAGGATGACAGTCAGTTAGGGATGTGTGTATGTGTGGCAACAGCAGGACGGGGGACTGTAAATGCAAGTGGGCCTAAATGTTGTTCAAATATGGCCGTGGGGGACGCTGCAATAGCCAGGACTTTGAAGAACAGTCATAAGTTCATGTTTTCAGTACCATCGTAACTTCCATCAGTGGTTAAATGAATGGATATTTATGGAGGACCACCTGTATTTACTCCTGCTAGGTCAATAATTGTTATTGGCTATATAACATCTAAAGCAGTAGTTCTCAACCTTTCTAATGCCTCGACCCCGCTGCCGCGACCCTCCCCGCCCCCTCCCCACGTGGGATGAGATGACAAAGGGGGCATGGCACCAGGGGCGAAATGCTCCCGGTTCGGGCTTGCCTGCGGGTCGCCGGACAGCTGATAGCGTCGGAAGCGGGAGACTTCGCCCGGACGCCGCCATTTGGGTTCTTTTACCCTCTGCGCATGCACAAAGCATTCTGCGCATGCGCAGAGGGTAAAAGAAGCCAAATGGCGGCGTCCAGGCAGGTGGGCGACGTCTCCCGCTTCTGTAGGTACAGGCTGTCCGGCGCCCCGCCCGCACGGCCGAACCGGGAG
>QLTV01000548.1:8442658-8532302 GCA_003457575.1 Thermophis baileyi
AGGGAGCGGTGGAAGAGGGAGGCGTCGCCCACCGGCCCGGACGCCACCATTTGGGGTTTTTTACCCTCTGCGCATGCACAAAGCATTCTGCGCATGCGCAGAGGGTAAAAGAAGCCAAATGGCGGCGTCCGGGCGAAGTCTCCCACTTCTGTCGCTACCGGCTATCCGGCGACCCGCAGGCACGGCCGAACCGGGAGCATTTCACCCCTGCAGTGACGGTGGCACCAAGATGGCGGGCTAACGCACGCGGCGACCCCTGTGAAATGGTCGTTCGACCCCCAAAGGGGTCGCGACCCACAGGTTGAGAACCGCTGATCTAAAGGCAGCATCTACAAAATGAATTTCATAACTGTAACAAAATATTCCTACCTCTGCTACTTGAACTGCTTCTGCTTTGTGAGGCAGAAGACCTGGAAGAAGACCTTGAAGACGAGGATGTAGAAGAATTAGAAGATGTAGAGGAAGAGATGGAGGAGGAGGATCTGCTTCTGCTTCGCTTCCGTTTCCTTTTACTTTCCTCTAAGGAAACAAAAAGGACAAGGAAGACTGAGTAGGGTTTCCCTTTTCACATGTAGAGTAGCATTAGTGTTAGATTCTCCTTTAAACGGTTGTCAGCTATCTTTAGTACTGAATGACTGAAACATACATTAAGTAATAGTTAAATAAAAAATAAGCAAATAAATACATGTATCTATTTAGTACATTCTGCCTTTTTTCCATCTAGAATACAAGCACAGAATAGTGATTGATATACAATATATCTAGATCCTAATGTGTTATTACACTTAAATCACTCATTAATTATAGGCAACACATGGTGCATTAAAAAAAAAAAGAATACACACCTTTATATATTAGGATTAGTAATAGTGACCTGATTTAGGGGGAATATTAGCAGATATAATTCCCCCCCTTCTTTTTATGTAATAGAATATTTATTTATTTATTTATTTTGCAAAATTTGTATGCCGCCCAACTCCCGAAGGACTCTGGGTGGCTCACAGTATATAAAAAAGACAACAATAGAAACATATATATAAAAAAAACAATTTAAAAATACATCAATATTAAAATAAAACATTCACACAAACATATATGGGCCAATCAGTCAATTATTGGCCCCAGGCCTGCTGGAAAAGCCAGGTCTTAATGGCTTTACGGAAAGCCAGTAAGGTGGGGGTAATACGGGCAAGTTGGTTCCACAGAGTCGGAGCGGCTACAGAGAAGAATTGTGACCGGAGCTCAATCGGCAGCCAGTGCAGCTCGCGAAGGATGGGACTTGTGTGGGTGTACCTTGGCATACCCACGACTGCTCGCGCAGCTGCATTCTGGACTAATTGTAGTCTCCGGACACTCTTCAAGGGTAGCCCCATGTAGAGCGCATTGCAATAGTCAAGCCGTAAGGTGATAAGGGCATGAGTGACTGTGAGCAGAGCCTCCTGATCCAAATAGGGCCGCAATTGGTGCACAAGGCGCACCTGTGCAAAGGTCCCCCTGGCCACAGCTGTCAGGTGTTGATCTAATCTCAGCTGTGAGTCCAGGAGGACACCCAAATTGCGAATCCGTTCTGAGGGGATTAAGTTTTCTCCCCCCAGAACCAAGGAAGGACGATCAACATATAAGTAACAATTTGATGGGAAAGACTAGAAGTTGAAAGATGGTATTTCCATGTATGTTTATAACATCATTGGCATTAAAATGGAATATTGAAATATTGAATAATTGCCTTAAAAAATCATGTATATCAATTCTAGGATTATAAGTTTGATTAATATAACAATTATTACGATTATCATTATTGATGTTTGTATCAAAATGAATTATACCCAGGGGCCACATGTATTCATGTATTGATATTGATGTAGATTTAAAAATAAAAAAATCTATTAAAAAAAATTAAAACAAATCAAAGGAAAACAGTAACGCCAATGTTAAAAGCAATAATATTACCTCATCTTACAATCAGTTTTACATTTAAAATAAATTAAGCTTATTTTTGAACGGCAGAGGTTTGAAAATAGAAAATTATCAACTTTAGTTCTACATTATCAACTTTGGTAGTTTAAAAAAAAATTACTAAAAGTTCCATCTGTAGTGTTTAGCTTGTACCCGAATCAAAATTCTAATCTATTTATTGACACTACTGTTACAGGGACAACAATCATTCTTACCTCTGACTTTTGTTTTCTCTTGTGATGTTGCACACCGCATCTCATCTTTTGCTTCATGATGGTCATCCATATCTGTGAGACATTATATAAATCATATAATCACACAGTGGCAAATATTATTTTTCCTAAAGAAATGAAAATGACCTGTTAATTTCCACTGCCTGTTTCTAATACGAATACACTCTGTTACTGAATTATGATCTGCAGAACTTCCTTAAAGGACAGTTTCAACATGTAGGAAGCATTAAATTCTTATGTAACAACACTAATTATTCTAACGGACCATCAATGCACTTACTTGTGGTCCTGACTCCACGCCGCTTTAAATTTATGACTATCTTTTCATAATACAGTAAATCAGAAGTTAACCAATTACATTTTAGGCTATACATATACAATTTGATTAATGTACAATTTAGTGTGTCATGAGAACTCAAAAAACTGGGTTAATGTAGTAACCCAGTTACACAAATGCACATGTAATATAATTCTTCAAAGTGATAATCAACTTCATAGGATTCATTTATCCTTATAGGATAAATCTGCTATCATAATAAAATATGCAATTTAAGGAGGCAGCTTCTGAAAAGTGGCTTCATATTACATAAGGAAATTTGGCATGAAACTTTAATACAGAGTTTATAAAAATTCACGGTAGCATAAATTAAATGGCCCTTAATATCAGTCCCAATTTTTGGAAGTTAGACTGCACATAAGCCAAATACTTATAGATTAACTCCACAACTTTTACCAGATGCACATTGGTTGTCTATACTTAACATGTTTTATCTCACAATGGTTTTGTTACTACTGTAATTTGTTAAGTTCACAAAACAAAAGTGGTTGAAATTACATGAGATCAAACCATAAACTAATCAATCACATTAATGAATTGAGTTCTGGGAACTTATTTTGAATCATAATGCCAAGTACCTCCAATAGCCATATCAATCTATCATAGCAAATCAAAACAGCAGCATCAAGAACCCTAAGTCTTTTCCTTAAGGGCTACATAAAGGCTCCATAAAGGCTACAGAGATGCAACATTCATAAAGTGTTGCCTTTAGTCTTATTTGATGAATTAATCAATTAATCAATCAATACATATGCTACTTTATGAACATTTTTATTACATTTTATGAAGAATCACCTCTAGAAATGTTCAGTTAAACATTAAATAAGATAAAGACCCATTATACAAAAATTACGATTTTGTCAGGAGATTGCTGATTGAAATCAGAAAATTCACTAAGCAATAAATTAACCAATTTTAGTTGAACAGTGTACAAACCTAGTCTGTATATGTCATTATGCTTCACTGTGTCATGTGAAGGCAGAAAATGATGCAGCAAACCCCAATATATACAAGCAAAGTAAGCACCAAATATTTTTCTAAATAGCAAATCACAACCGTTTATAGTGTAATAAATATCTTTTAGGTATTATGAATCTCCGCTGTTTTTCATTTTTTTTTTCTTTTAAAGGAAAAAAAATTATCCCCAATGCAGGTCCATGGAAATGTCGATTATATCTATCATTTATAAAAGGAGAAACTATGACTGTAATCTCTCTCTTCGATTAACAAGCTACATGTAAATATGTGTGGTCGTGGCAAACGCGGCGAATTCATTCCACACTGGGCGTCTCTAAAGGCTTCGGGTTACAGTAGACGCTTGTGCGATCTCTCTCTTCCCACCCCAGACCCCCACCCAGACTTTTTTCCTCGCAACCTCACAACCAGAGCCTCTCGGGTTTATTTCCACTCGGGTTTATTTGCACTCCCGTCGCCGTTTCAATCAGGAAGACGGTGCTCGTAATATTTAGGATTAGGATTGCGAATGATGCATTACGCGTCCCCAGAACTAGGCAATAGCACCGAGAGTCGCACGAACTTGGTCCAGCAATCCAGAGAAGCCCACCTACAACTTCACCTCCAGCTACTCTCAGGAGGGGTTTCTGGCAGACAGCGGAAGCGAACGCGGAGGAGGCAGCGGCGATTTACGAAAAACAGCCGCTGCGGCCTCGTGATCTCCAGGAACCCGGAACCACAACGTTGAGCTCTGCCGCCTGTCGGGACCAGGCCGGCGCCCACATCCCGGAAATGATTGTAAGCGAATACCACGTGGCTACGCTTCCTGCCGCCTCTCGGCAGTTTCGAACGAAGCGCATAAGCAGAGAAGGAAGCGGGGAGTGGTAGGCGTTTGCGTTCGTCCTAAGCCGCTTGGACTGCGCTTGAAGGAGGTGGCGAACCACAAACTATTGTCACTGCCCTCACCCACCTTTTAGGCTCGCTTATGAATAGTAGGGTTCAGTGTCTTATGAATTCAGGAAACTGCGTTTGAGTAAACCATAGTTAATAAGTCAGGGGCAATGGGATTACATGCCGGGTGTAGAGAAGCACTGCATTTCCATCTCTAGCAAGGTTTGGCATAAAAACTCGGTTCCGTGTTTTAGCACACGGTTAGTGCAAATAATCTTCAAATTCGTGACTATGCATGGGGTGCGATCTCCGATTTGCAATAAATGGATTCTAGAGAAAACCGTGCGGATCCGTATCTTGAAGGCACTAAAATTAATGGATATGCTACTGTAAATGGATTGTTCTTGCAGGCAAAAATTATCTAAATTGGGATAATAGTTTCAAATGGGTTCCATTTAAAAATTGGAATGATGTATGCATTAAATCTGTACTTTTGAATTGGGCTATGAAAAAAATGACTTATGAAGGATCTGCTTGAAGGGACAGATTAAAAAATAATGAAACCTGAAGCCAACAGAAAATGTAGTAATTTTTCCATTCTTCATAGTTGTTGAGTTTGGCTTCAAATAATGCAAGAATAGAGAATATAGAGTAAATAGTAGAGTATTTGGTTTATTTCAAAAGGATCATTTTGTTAATATCTAATTGTCAACCAGAAGGATCATTTTGTTAATATCTAATTGTCAACCAGAATGTGATGGACTGGAGGTATGCTGTTGCACTGAGAAGCAGTGGCACATTATTGAGAGACCTGAAGAATCAGGTTGAGCTCAGATTGTCTTGGAGAAGATCTATCTATGTGGTCATAAGAGTCAACACTGACTTGCCAAAACATAACCATTTAAAGCTTTCTCAGTTATTAAAACAGTTATATGAAACAGTAATAGAGCAGAATAATAATCACAATATCAAATTTTGCTGGATGTTCATAATTCACTGAACCATTAACATGTTTTATTAAGACAACATTTTAAAAGTACAAAAATACAACAGTCTTTCAAAACTGTACAAAAAACAGCTTGGTAGACCACAAAGCAGCTTTCATAGGTTTGAAAGAATCCAGAGAGCATAAAGTGTTCACTCTAATGTTTTATAATGGGTATTTTCATAATTCCTCAAGATCAGTCAAATCTACCATTACTTTCAGAAAGAGTGTATCATCTTTGATGTAGGTATTTTTTGCATTTTCCAACATAGAGTGTGCAACAAACCGAGGACACCCAGAAGCCACATTCATTTCTCCTTCTGGCCTTTTGAAGCTGCTGCTGTTAGGATCAGCTTTGAAAGTTTCACATATATGTTTTTTCTTTCCACTTTGGTCCAAAAGCATAAGTGTAACCTTTTGCTTGAAAGGCCATGATAATAATGAATCAAATTCTCCTCTCATCACTACAAAATACAATGAAACATGAGTTCCCCGTCCTGAGCCATCTCCATTTAAATATGCTCTGGCAGATAATCTATATCCACAGTGGCTGGTATAAAAAGGTTGACTAAATAAGGAGAGGCTGTGCCCTTCTATAGCTTCTTTCTTCTTAATTTTATAGTCCATAATTTTCCAGATCAATTTTCCATTGTAACTTGCTCCTTCCAAAATCTTGAACCGTTCTTCGTTTTTGTTAAGTTGTGTCCCATGCATTCTGAAGAGAGCATCTTGTTGGGTAGCCAAATCTTCTAAAACAACTAGAGGAGTAAGAGAGGTACATTTCAGGATTTGCTTTGTGTGGCTTTTTGGGGGATGGGGGTAGGGGTGGGGTGAGAATGACATACAGATTGCTTCAACATAAATGTTCCAAATTAATATCTCATTGTTTGTATCGGTTATTCAGAATCCATCACACAATTTTCTGTATAAAGAATATTTGCTTTTTTTGAGACCCAATCTACTACTCTTGATTGAAACCAATTTTGTACTTAAAATTGGTAGTAAGTTAGCTTGTAATTTTTAATTACATATGGATATGACTGCTCTGCAACTTAAAATTGGTCCCCCCTGAAAAAAATGCTTAAGTTTTAGAGTACAATCCCATATTTAGAAATCAGTAAAGGTAAACTCAAATGCAACATTATCAGATTTTACCAAGCCAAAGTTTACTTACTTTTATTTACTGAATAAGCTATATTGTGTTAGCCATCTGGAGTCACAGAAGCAAGATGAGTGGTGATATAAATAGTTTAAATAAACAAAAAATAAATGGCCTGATAGAAATGGTAAACTGTGGGTTGAATCTCCAGTGATTGGGTTCAAATAACACACAAATAACAAAGGAACCAAAGCAATGTTTTCACTCCAGAGGAAACATGTTGAAAGTAGATGGTCAGTAGGCCACCAACTAGCCAGGACAACTCAGAGTGGTTACAATTAGCGTTTCCACCACACAGAGGAAAACAAGGAGGAATGATCAAGGGGGAAGACATTAGGGGGTCTTTAGTGCAGGAACTGAAAAATGATGTCATTATTACTACCCTGTTGCAAAGGCCACCAAGAAAAGAAGTGCTGCTCTTAGTCACAGGAGTTATTTGCTCCTGCTATTTATTCCCCCCCCCCTTCACAAACACACATATTCTACATGGAAATTGAGTGGGGATAGAGTAGGGTGTCTTCTTTTATTAGCTGTCTATCCCAAATCTCTACAGGAGCTCAAGGGGAATATCCAGCAGTTTTTCCCATAACAAACCTGTTGATTGGGTTGGACTGATCCCAAACATGTGCATTTAAGTCAGCGGTTCTCAACCTGTGGGTCGTGACCCCTTTGGGGGTCGAACGACCATTTCACAGGGGTCGCTGTGCGCGTTAGCCCGCCATCTTGGTGCCACCGTCACTCGCAGGAGTAAAACGCTCCCGGTTCGGCCGTGCCTGTGGGTCGCCGGACAGCCGGTAGCTAAAGAAGCGGGACACTTCGCCCACCCGCCTGGACGCCGCCATTTGGGTTCTTTTACCCTCTGCGCATGCGCAGAGGGTAAAAGAACCCAAATGGCGGCGTCCGGGTGAAGTCTCCCGCTTCCTTCGCTATCAGCTGTCCGGCGACCCGCAGGCAAGCCTGAACCGGGAGCACTTCACCCCTGGTGCTACGGCCCCCTTTGTCACCTCATCCCGCGCGGGGAGGGGGCGGGGGTCGCGGGGGGATGTCACGGCATTAGAAAGGTTGAGAACCACTGATTTAAGTGAATTAGTATATAGTTAACTGATATACCAATTATTGTAAAGAAGATGGCACAACCCATTTTGGCTTTTTTGTCTTTGATTTAAGACAAAACTGGATCCCTCATCTACAGACAGATCAATATTACACAATCAGACAACAAAAACTGAAGGAATACTTCAAGAACTGGGAATTGTCTCTGACAAAAGCAAAAGTTTGAGAACTGTTATTTGCATGATCCTCTTTACTGACTTCTACTTGGGGTTGCCAACCAGATCTATGAGAAAGTAAATCCAATAATACCTAGACGTTGATCATATGATTCAAGAAGAGCAACTTTTTGCTTTAGGTTATCAATGGTGTCCAGTAGTGTTCTCAGGTCCAGTTTGCTTTGCTGCTGATTCGTCTTTTGTACCAGCTGTCTTACTTGTGTTTCCAGGAAGGTATTTTTATCAATGTGAATGGCCAAAGTCTTGTTACATTGTTGATGGAGGGTAAGAGGAGGAACAAAATTTAAAATAAAATGAAAATACAGCAACTAGCATTATTTAATATATTTATTAAACCTTCAATGAATCTATTAGGAACAAAATTTATTCCTTTTGGAATCTTTCCAAATAATTTTTTTCAACAGAAAAAAATTAGTCAACATTTCCCACAAGCTATGTTCAAAATGTTAACTACTTGAAGAAAAAAATTCTCTACACCTCAGAAGGAGATAATGTAATAGAAATCCTACTTGTGTTAATATTCTGCATAATAAAATTCAAGATGCTGAAAGTGTAGTGTTCCATACCTGAACTCTTACAGATAGCTTAGTGATCTATGAATGTAATGTCATATATGAGTTGAGTAGGTAGAAGTGTTAAATTCTAACTGCTCTAACTGTTGTGCCCTCTACAATAGCACTGTGACATGGTAACAAGACTTCTTTCATACAACTCTTTTTGGAGGCTTAAGAAAATTGAGCCTCCAGCCTTTTCCTTCCTCCTCATTTTTTTGCTGTAGCAGTTCCTTGGGGATGCAGGCAGTTGTTTATCTAATATTTGGTTCATTTTTGAAATTGTGATATTCCTTAGAGGAATGAGATGCATAATTACTATTTTTTATTTATGACATAAGCTTCAGACTTATATCAAGGACCATCTCAATGAGATATGACTAGGACATCTGAGTCTGAGAAAAAAAAACAAATTTGAAAAAAAAAATAGTATATTAATAAAACATTACTAACATTAAAAACTATTCAATGTTTTCATAATGTAAATATATAATAAAAACAAAATAAATTTTAAACTCATGCATCAACTATAGCAAAGCTAAAATCTCGTCATAAATAGATTTTCACTGATTTTCTATTGAGGTAAGGAAGGTACTAGGAAAGGAGAATTATTTTACCTGAGTGCTTGCCAGCAGGTTGCTGTTTTTGCAAAATAGCTGAGATAACTGTCTGAATTCTCTCTCACAATTTTTAATCATATCTGACAGTTGCAAGATTTTTCTGTCTTTATATTTAAGGCTCTTATAAAGGTCAGAAATCTGCAAAGTGAAAGATTAAAATCGTTAGTGTAAGCAATTAAAAACAGTTTTCTCACATACATATGTACACACACATGCAGCAACACTACAGCCTATAGTAAACTTCCCCAACTTATGCTCATCTTGGTTAGGAGCTATATTCAAACATTTGCTTCAGCAGTCACACATACAAACACAAAATATATACCACTTGGATTTGTTGGCTGTACCAAACAAGCCAACTACAAGGAATCTTCAACTTAAGAGTGTTCGCTTAGCAAGTATTCAAAGTTACGATGGACCTCACAAAAGGTACTTATCACATCTCATGACCTGCTTTATGACTTTCATGACTTAACTGTAATTGCCAGACTCAATTACAGTTGTAAGTGGAGGACTACCTGTAATTCACATCTTTCTAGAAAAATTCACCTGGGGGAGTCGTAAGATCCCCTATGTTCTACTTTTGACTCAAATGTGTCCTCCATTCTTACATTTTCCTGAATAGAATTATCACCATCTTGTCAAACTTAAGCCACACTTTGCAGTTTTCTAAATCTAAAGTTTCCTTTATTGCTAATTGCCTAGCAATGTTTCTGGAACAAAATGCCTGGAAAAAGGACTGCATTTGGATCCTGAGTCAGAAGATACTCAGACCGTTCAATTACTATGCAAGGATATAACTTCCCACTTTCATGTACTAATAGAATCTGCTGACTAATTTCCAGTCACATCTTGGAAAACTATATTGTCCAAAATATTTGTTTTTAATTAAAAAAAGGTTTTCTGATGTATGCTACAAGCACAGTAATTTTTAATCAACAGAAAACTGAAAATAGTTAATATAGATCTGAAGAATAAGGGGAATTCAGAAGTAGGAATCCCATGAATGCCCATCTGCCGAATTGTGTAAGTGTCATAATTTCTGCATTGTAAGAGGAATTGAAATGAATATGTATTGTTATGGCACTACACTTTTCAAAATCATTGCTAAAAATCATTCAGGTAATTGCACCTTTTGACATGTCAGAAGAAACTCAAACCCTGATGGTACTTAAAAAAAATGTACATTTTTTCATCCACTGGAACACATTAGACTACTTCATCTTGCCAACAGTATCTATGTCCATCCTTTGGCCAAGGGAGAACCTTGAAAATTCTGGTTTCAAAAGAATTGTTGCAATGATCTGATGTCAATGTCAGTTTTGTGTTACATGCTTCTGAGGAAACATGATGCAACCAGCCTACAGAAATTCAATAGTTTAGGTCTAATTACCCTGTTTCCCCCAAAATAAGACATCCCCTGATAATAAGCCCAATCGGGCTTTTGAGTGCATGGCAATAAGGCCAAGTGCTTATTTCAGGGTTCAAAAAAATATAAGACGGTATTATTTTCAGGGAAACACGGTAGTAGCAAAATGGGAAACCACTAAAAATGTCCCAAGTAAGATAAAGAGAGAAAGTTAAATGCTACGCATTAAACCAAATTTACACATTGATGATGGTACTCCATGAGATGTGAAGTCATTTTTCAAACCTCATTCTACATCTATTCCCAAAACAGCTTTCATTTTTAAAAACAACTTTTGGGAATTTACAAGAATGTGCACTTTACCTGATCTTCCAACTTTGAGTTCTTATCTACAATGTGTAGCATATGTTCTCTCAAGAAGATATCCTCGTGTTCTAAAAGCTTGCTTCTTTTAATCTACAAAAAATAGATGTATAAGTTATATCAAATCAGAAAGCACCCTGATTAGTACATTCTCTTCTTAGCATGGATTTAAAGTAATTAGGATATTGGGGAAATCTTCACTATTGCTCAAACTTCAAAGAGGACTGGAAAAATATTCAGTGATTAACTGGTTCCCTTTTGTGTTTTGGAAAGTCTGCTTCTACTGTAGTACCAATTATGTCTGTCTTATTGTACAATACCTTTTTAGGACAGCCACACATTTTATATGGACAATCAATTTCCATTTCAGGACATACCAAAACATGATCTTCTGCCTGTAAAAATCACAGATTAAGGTAGGCATTAATGAAATATTTTGGTAGGAGAATGGAGGTTAATAAGCATAACTTTTACCAACATTCTATAAAAACTTTGGTAAAAATTAGACAATTTCCTAGGAATAAGGAAATTGTCTAATGATCATTTACAATTTCAATAATAATTTTAATACTATGTGATACTTTTATGGAAATATAGAATTACTTTGCTAAGATTAAATACAGTTCTTTGCATACCAGATAAAAACTAGCAAAAGTAGGCATAGTTTGTTATTAAAATATTGTATTATATTTTAAAATAATATTGTACCTCTTTCATCAGAATCATCTGCATGCAGCCATAGGGACAAATCCAGGGATAATCTGGGCAATCTACTTCCTCATGGGTCTGAAAATACATTGGAAGATGGTGATGATGACAGTTAACAAGCACAACAAAGAGATTTGTCAGTTAGTGAAAACAGGCGGCATACAAATGATTGTAAATAAACGTTTATTTACCACTGCTCATTTAAAGTCCTAATAAAATCAACTAGAGGCACAGTCCACAAGGACAGTCCCTTAAGGGGATTATTGACATTATTGGAAGGAATACAGTTGAATGACTACTTTTTTCAAAAGTTCTATCTGTGGTTATTGAACTTGCCTAATGGACAATATCAGAATGCAGCAATGTGGAGTCTCCGTTCATGCTCCAGCCAATCAGCTATGTCTTCTTATTAGGTATTCCATTTCCTTCCCTCCCAAATATAGTTAGCATATAATGGTGATTGTGTGTGTGCAAATTCCCCCCACCCTGCCCAAACACCTGCACAACCACAACACACCTCTAGTTTGGTGGTGCATTTGGGCTATATAAAAAAATAAGCTGTCAAGAGAATTGATATCACAATATATTAAAGATAGACAATTTAAAACTGTTAATCTTTCATCATTATATTACTGTAATGGTCTGTGAGAATAAACTTGGGGAGAGGAGAAGGAAGAGCTGCAATAGTTAGACAAGCCAGTGGTTAGACAAGAGCTATCTCAGCTCACTGAAGGAAGGAATGTGTGGGAAGTGACTCAGAAGGGAACCTCAATAGTTCTCTGGAAAATAACAGCAAGGAATGGAAGAAGAGGTTTCAGATTTGCAAAATTGATATCAGCCCTTCAAGATACCTCATAAAAGAAACTAAAACCCTGAGTACTAACACTACCTTTATCATAAGGTTAGAGTAACGGACGTTTAAAAGCACTTCTGAACTTCCAGGCCTTTACTTTCCAAAGAACTAGGGAGGGTCCATTATAGTTACTGGTTTCTCTTGCTTTTATTTTCCTCCATTTTCTGCTGTGCTTAAGCAGAAGAAAATGGTCCTTATTTGAAAATATGTTGAAACAACTAGCAATAAACTAATTGGTTATAAAATAGAAAACTGGTATCTGTTTCAAGTTATTTTAGTTTTTAGAAATTACTCCATAAAAGTTGCAGAATTTGTATTCCTCTTGACGATTGGAAAAAAACCAAGCATAAACTAAAAATGTTACTCTCCCAGCCTGAAGCTGCTGTAAATGACAATGATTTGATACTTAAGAAACAGCAATACAAAAACATTTCAGGAAACCTCTGAGAAAGTTATGGCAACATGAACTACTCCTTGCAGTTCTAATAAGGTCTGATACAAAAATGATAGCATCTCACATTTGGTAGCTCTTTAGCAGCCAAAGAATTTCAACTAGTGTCCAAAATGCTTCTAATCTGCATTTTCAAAATTATGTGGTTTATAGATGATAGCATAATCCAGAGTGCCTTCATTATTTTCAAGACTGTGATAGATCATATGGGAGACAGTAATCTATAAACTTTCTCCAATGTGGTATCTTCTGGATGTGTTCATATATAATTCATAGCATTATAAAAATAAAATTATAATGTAATTTAAAATATACAATTTAAAACATTTTAGTTGAATCTAACCTTTAAATTAACTGATATCACAGGCTGTTTACAGTACTGGCACTGTTCTTTTCGAAAGTTACATTGCTGAATAAGGTGTTCTTTTAAATCCTTCAGAATAATTTTTTCATGACAGCCTTCATTAGTACACTGCACAGTTTCAAACAAACACTGTTGCAGGTGATCCTGTAAATAGAAAAGTAGAATAATGCATTGTAGATTTTACCCACATTAGACAGATTGCTTTACTATGCAGAGAAAGCAGCCATATCCTCTAGGTTTCTACTTACAAATTGTGATATAAATCCTTCCCCCTCCAAGCAAACATAAACCTCTTTTTTCTTGTCTCATTATCCTGCGAGTGATAACAGTTGTGTTTGCTTGAAATATCAAAGTCAAAGAATAGAAGCTTTTGAAGTTTTGACTAAAATAGCCCCAAAGTAAAAGTATAATAGCAATAGCAATAGCACTTAGACTTATATACCGCTTTACAGTGCTTTACAGCCCTCTCTAAGCGGTTTACAGAGTCAGCATATTGCCCCCAACAATCTGGGTCCTCATTTTACCGACCTCGGGAGGATGGAAGGCTGAGTCAACCTTGAGCCTGGTGAGATTCGATCTGCCAAATTGCAGGCAGCCAGTG
Source organism: Thermophis baileyi (assembly GCA_003457575.1). Classification (NCBI taxonomy): domain Eukaryota; kingdom Metazoa; phylum Chordata; class Lepidosauria; order Squamata; family Dipsadidae; genus Thermophis; species Thermophis baileyi. Next base: position 8,456,343 of record QLTV01000548.1, read on the forward strand.
ATCAGCAGAAGTAGCTTGCAGTACTGCACTCTAACCACTGCGCCACCGCGGCTCATAACCACTTCCTAGTCTACTACAAAAGCATTTTGCATAGTTGGACCACTTCTTTTTAATTATTTTTTGAGAAAGCTGTTCTCAGTATAGAACCGGTACTTAATGCTGTAGACTTCTTCTCCAGTTTATCGGTACCCTCATTAATCACCTTACTTCTTTTATATGCTGAGAAAACTGTAACTGTTAGCACCAGGTTAAGCAAGCTTACTGCCTATGCAGAAAAGGCTTCCATATATATACCATATTTTCTACAGATATAAAACATTGTCATAAATTCAAAACAGACAGGAATTGCATGAATTTTGAAAGAACAGTTTAGAATGTGAACAGAATTAGAATCAGGAAAAAAAATCATTCAGAAAATAGAAAATGTTAACAAAAGAACAACAACAACAACAAAAAGCACCAAGGCATAAAAGAAGTGCAAAGGAGACCATAACAGACATAAAAAGGGTTTTTACAAGAATACCACTAATACCATTAGGTCTATCCATAAAAATATCTGAATACATTTAGAATTAAGAAATGAGTTAGGAAAATGATTATGGAGTGATTATGAAGTAAAGTGATTGCACCTAAGCTACACATAATTCTATACAATTGATGGGAGAGCAATAATCATGCCTATACTGTCATATTTAGAAAGAGGAAGAGGAAGATATTCAGTCTTGCAAACAATTTGGTCTAAGTGGTATTTATCAACTTCCTTTAAAAAAAAAAGCAAAGTATTCAAAAATTCTCATGGTATTGTCAGTTTTAAAAAAGAATATAGGCTCTTTTAAACTGTTCCACAGAACTCTAGGTTTCTGTGAGAACTTTAAGACATTCAATAAGAGATTAACTACAACAAAAAGTCATTTGAATGCAGCTGATTTTCTATCACTAGAGTTGTGTCTCTTGATCAGGAATTCTGGATTGTTTTTTTTAACTTAACAGGTACTGTATTCTGAAAAAGTTTGAAAACCCCTGTCCTATTCTATGTATTTTAGAGTTCTTTCATCATTTCAAATCTATGCGAATAAGAATGGTAGACATTGTTTTACTTCAACTTTTGCAAAATAATTTTAAGTCAAATTCTGTTAAGCAAAACTGTATTCTGGCAAAAAACAGAAAGACTACAATAGAAATACGTGAAAATTCCTACATATGAAGGGACAAGAATAGGAGGATCCCTTAAGAATCTTTATTAGGACTGGTAACTTTAAAAATGTTCATATGCGACATTAATTTATAGCAAGTTCCAAGATAGCAACAATTGCTGACACCACCAAATTATTTAAAGGAAGAAAGGACAGGTTTCTCCTCGCCACTAAGTTTTCTTGATGCTTCTTCTATCTCAGCTTAACTTTTTTTTTCTAAGCTAGAGGGAGCCTTATTCTAAGCAAAACTTTAGATTGCAGCCACACATATTTGGGGCGGAGGTCTATGGGAAAAGCTGATGCATTTCTGCATGCTAATGTCCCATTTATTTTTGAAATTTGGGGTAGGGAAACCGATGGGCCTCAGGGAAGATGTCCTGGGCAGCTAATTATACCTTCCCTTCCACCTGCAGAGTCAAAGGGGTTTCTGCATCCTGAAACTACTGTAGAAGCCATATTTTCCCAAACCAGATCCCTATTCTGCTCTGTTTAGCATGCATGTCTTCTTGCTCAAACCAACTGTGAGTAAAAACTAGGCGGGACAGAGAAGTAGAGGGCTATTCTTGACCACTATCTCACTGCATTTTATATATGCAGTTTGTCACCCAGAGTCAGTGGGGAGCGTAGCTGCTCATTTATAGAACAAAAGAAAGGCAAAACAAAGGCACACTTAATAAATGGCATTAAGTTCCTGATTATCTCAATGGACAAACATCTAGCTCAATAGAATAGAATGATGTAGCTTAAACTTCCATTTCAGCATTAGCAGCGGTGAAATCTACTTACCTTCCCTACCGGTTCGGAAGCGCTCGCTCCGCGCACACACTCCACCTGCGCGCTTTTTCGTCCGCGCTCCGTTCACGCACAGGCTTTTTCACCCTCTGCGCATGCGCAGAACGCTTTGTGCATGCGCAGAGGGTAAAAAACCCCCAACAAATTGGCGGCGTCCAGGTGGGTGGCCGGAGCCTCGTGCTGCCGTCACTACCGGTTCTCCGAACCACCGGCAGGCGGTGCTACCGGTACACCCGGATCGGGTCAAACCGGGAGCATTTCACCCCTGAGCATTAGCTAGATGGAAAGGGAGGGGAACACAGAACAGATTTCTGAAAAAATCTAGTCTTTGCATATTCTTGAAGAATACGTTTGGAAGAACTTGTTTAGGCTATCAAACTAAACTTCTTTGTGCATCTTGAGAATAAGTTTACAAAATTGCAATGGATAGAGAAAGAATTGCAGTTTTCTGACATTTGTTATTTTCTTCAAAAAGATATTTGATAAAAAGGTGCAGAAAGATCGGTTTTCAGTTTCTAGAAGCATTTATTTTCAACTTGCTTGACATTATAATACAGGAATACAAACCTGGTATCGTCCTAGACATAACTTTGCAGTGCAGGCTGGTGAATTTTTACAAAATACTTGCAAATTGAGTACTTCTCTTTTGCAGCAATTATCTTTGAAAACCTTAAATTTAAAACAAAAAGTATGATTTTGATATACACACAAGCAAAAAAATAGTAATTCATGACAATCCTTAGCCTGTAAGACACAGCCTGGCAACCTTACTAAAATTAATTATTACGTTTTATATATTATTTATGTGCATTTTATATAGATGATACTCTTTCTGACAACTGTACCATTATGTGAGGAATGAAAGAAATGGGAAAGAACTACATTATTAAGATAAGATTTCCCATACCTGGAAATAATGCTAATTATAAGTCTCAGTACAAGCTTTATATCATGTTTGAAAATACTATTTAGCAAGGATTATTTTCAAATTTTTATATTTCTTTTTCATTTGGGTTTAAATTTCCCTTACTTTGATTATAATTTCCATTTAGCAGTACATTAAAAAACTCAATAAACAGATTGCCCCAAATAGCATGATACTGATTGTATGAATATGAATATGAGAAAAAAGTCATATAAACATTTTTTTCCTACCTCTTGAAGTTTTATTATTTCATTGTCTATAGGACACGTAGGTACTGTATTTAAATCTCTATAAGGACAGAAACAAATTTTCTTTGGTTACAGACTTGAAACTTTTGTATTTATATTTTGTATTTATTATTTTTATGCTGTTGGTGCATAAAAATAGTAAAATTTATAACATTTGTTTTGCATTGTTAGTTTGCAATATATATTTCATGAGAATAGCTCTATCTCTATCTATATATCCATATATCTATATCCATAGAGAGAGCTATCCTTACAAAATGAGAGGTTTCTCTAGTTTCAAAATGCTACTGTGGGAAGTTCAAAGATACAGATAGCTTTCCACATGATCTGAGTGAAGTAAGATCACTACCAGGTAAGTATGAGTATGAGCTGTTTATTCAACAAAAAGAGGAAAGAAATGATGCAGGTGAGGCCAGTATTTCCAGACATGACTCTACACAGCTTTGCCCTCACATGTTCATTAGTAACACCCTAATTAGCTAATGTCACTTTGAGATAACAGCTATCACCTACATATCCATTTCATTCATAAGATATAATCAGAAGCTTCTGGATATTTCAGAAAAAGAAAACAGCAATCTTCTAATGAAAACCTAGTGGATCAAAATGAGACTTTTAACAATCAGATTGGAGGTTTTTTTTTAAAAAAAAAAAGTTATCAATTTTTTGTAAAGATATGACACCAAGCCACACTTGATTCAATCATTGTAATGCTTTTGTGCTCTTAAAGTCACGTATGATTTCAAGTGCTGAAAAAAACAAAACTTCATGGGAAAATACAGCTATTTAAGATCTTATGTTCAGAATATATGGGGCCATTTCTCACTAGGGACTTTACCTTGTGCTTGTCACAGCATTACCCAGCCAAGATATAAAATCTGCCCACATTTTACTTATTTTGGTGCAGTGCTAGCTGTAAGTTACTGGGGAAAATTACTATGAATAGCAACCAGATAGCATTAAATGTATCTGAAATTCATTTATTTTAGGGAGCACTTATGTACATAAGACTGCTGGAATTCTATAGCACCCCCAGAAGAGCAAAATTAAATAAGCATCCTTTTATGGGTTACCCTTGCACATTCTATAAATTCACAAACTGTATAATTGTTATGAAGGAAACAGTGACAGCATTGGGTTGCACAAATATTGTAAGAAAAAGAAGCCATTCATACCTCAAAGAAACAATGCATTGCTGGCAAAATCTATGTCCACATCCTGTCTGGTGCGGATTATGGAGGACTAGGTGACAGCGTGTACATTTGTATCGTTCATCTAAGATTTCCACAAACTGATAGTTGACATCAGGGTCAAATTCTAGAGAAACTGCATTTGAGGAGGAGTTCTGTCGGACGTACAGATTTGGTAACTGGCCTGCAAGATCTTCAGAGGCCATGGGCTTTAACTATGAATAAAATAATGAAGAGAAATGTAATACTTGAGTATTAATGTTTCTTCTCCCTCTCTTTTTGTCTCAGCACTAAGAAATTTATCCAGATCTTTACCTTAATTTGGTAAGGAAATTAAAATGTTACAAAATGCCAGCAATTTGTCTACAAATCAAAACACCGAGAGTAAACAGTTGCAATGCCAGGCAATAGTAGAATAGAAGACAAAGAATAGGAAGATTACAAAGTATCAAAGTATCAAGATCTGAAAATTGAAGTTCGCGGATTATGGCATAAATTAGCTGTGGTAGTCCAGTGGTTTTTGGCACACTGGATGCCACACCAAAAAGTTTAGAACAACACTGTGTATTGACAAGATTTCCATCTGTCAATTACAAAAGGACACACTGCATGAATCCACACATATAATACGTTATGATATCTTAGGTTCCTGGGAAGAACTTGATGCTTATGAAGGCCAACACTAGCTAAAGAACTGGCAGCTGTGATTTCACATTGTATGTACTGTATATCATCAACATCTTCATTCTTCTCCTCCACCTCCTCCTCATTATCATTATGTTACAACCCACTTTCTAAGAACCCCCAAATATAAGCCTCATACCATAAGAAAATTATTGTTTCTATTAATGTTCATTTTATTTAGAGCCGAGGTGGCGCAGTGGTTAGAGTGCAGCACTGCAGGCTACTTCAGCTGACTGCTAGCTGCAGTTCGGCAGTTCAAATCTCACCGGCTCAAGGTTGACTCAGCCTTCCATCCTTCCGAGGTGGGTAAAATGAGGACCCAGATTGTTGGGGGCAATATGCTGACTCTGTGAACCGCTTAGAGAGGGCTGTAAAGCGGTATATAAGTCTAAGTGCTATTGCTATTGCTATTTCGATAGCTAAATTACATCATCCTGAGCAGGGAGGAAGGTTGACAGGAATTCTCAGTGCAGCTCAATGATTAGGACCTTGTTATTTTTAGTGCTGGCCTAAGGCTGTTTCATCCATAGCAATACTTTTCAAACTCGGCAACTTTAAAATGTGTGGACTGGCGACTCCTAGCATTTTGCAGCCAGCATGCTGTGCACTCATTTTAAAGATTACTATAGACTATTTTTTACAATAAATTGTTGATGTTTCCCATCTCTCTTTCGGTATTTCCTTCCACTCCCTTCCCCAGCAATAGTTAAATGTATCTTCTTCCAAGGACGATGCTTCAGGCATCTAAGTGGCATCACATGAAATGGACCATCTAAAAAAATGTAGGACATAATAAATGCATTTCTCTTCAAAACAATGCAAAACTCATTATTTTCACTGCAAGAGAGCATCATGACTGTCCTCTGGAAAATTTAAACACAAACAAAATGATAGTACCCTCAATTATATACAATCTGAATCTGAAAATACTGTGGTTTAATGAGATGGTTTTGGCCACATGACAGAAAACCAACCTTAACCTATCACTAGAATTGATAAATAGAGCTGATTAACTGGACACAGGTCTAGATTCTGACCTTATCCAGTTAATCAGCTCATTACCCATTGCTGGCTGGGGAATTCTGGGAGTTCAAGTCCACACATTTCAAAGTTGCTGGGGTTGAGAAACATGGATATAGACTCCCCCATTCTGGAAGCTCAAACTTATTTACACTCATTTTGATTCCATCATCAGTGGAAGCAGTTTTTTTTAATTACACAAAAATCATCATAATAGATATAACACACACCCAAAAAATAAATCTAAATTCTTCTTTTGATTTCATACAGTATATCAAGAAACCACATGGTCTGAATTAATGTATCATTCCATTTTTTTTATTGTTGCAATTAAAATCTAAAAAGGTTTTCATTCCAAAATTAAGATTCATAAAACTGCTTTTTACAGTATGATTCAAATATAAGAGTAACTGTAAGAAGGAAATTAAGTTTAAAAACCACACAGAGCTGTGGTAATTTTAAAAACATAATGCATATTTCCATCAGTTTGCATTTGTCAAAAACTAAATTTAAGTTTGTAAGACAGGAAGCAACTTTTCTACATTTGTGTTTCCTGCCTCTAACCATTGTACCTCATGATGTTTAACATTCCAAAGAATATATACTGTATTTCTTTTGTTTTTAAACTCTTATTTTGTACCTTATTAAAATGTTCCATGCTGTTACTAACTGCACCACCATTCAGGTATGGTTCACATCAGGTCAATTAAAGCATTTCCCCAGGTTCAGATATTTCCCTATAGTATTCAGATTATTTTGGTTGCAAACCCATTTCTATGAGATATGGTCAGTGTTTCTCAACCTTGGCAAGTTTAAGATGGGTGGACTTTAAGTCCCAGAAGCCAGCCATAGCTGGCTGGGGCACTCTGGGAATTGAAGTCCACCCATCTTAAACTTACCAAGGTCAAGAAACACTGAACTATGCCGAATGGTATTGTACTACAGATATTTAACAAACGTTCAAAGTTACAACGGCAATGAAAAAAAGTGACTGGTCCACACACTTATGATCATTGCAGCAACTGCACAGTCATGTGTTCAAAATTTGGGCACTTGGCAACTAGCATGTATTTCCGATAGTTAGAAGTGTCCTGGGGTCATGTGATTGCCAGCTACAACCTTCCCAGCCAGCTTCTGACAAGACAATATGGGGAGCTGGATATGCTTAACAACTTCCTGATTCACTTAATAACTGCAGTGATTACATCATGACAGAAAAGATTGTAAAATTAGGCATAACTCTCTTAACAACCATCTTGTTAGTAATGGAAATTCTAGTTCCAAATGTGGTCCTAAGTCAAGGAGCCGTGGTGGCACAGTGGTTAGAATACAGTACTGCAGGCTAACTCTGCCCACTGCCAAGAGTTCGATCCTGACCGGCTCAAGGTTGACTCAGCCTTCAATCCTTCCGAGGTCAGTAAAATGAGGACCCAGATTGTTGGTGGCAATATGCTGACTCTGTAAACCGCTTGGAGAGGTCTGTAAAGCATTATGAAATGGTATATAAGTCTAAATTATTGCTAAAGACCCCCTGTAATCAAAAGATGGATGGAGAGGTAGGTGTGTGTGTGTGTATGTATGTGTGTGTCTGTGTGTAATAAAAGGCAGAATAACTAGAAAACTGTTCTGCACTCAGCTACCCAATACTTTTGCCTGACCTCTGTTAAGTAAATTACTCTGCTCAATTCTTTCACATTAGTCAGAGTGACAAACTACACTCACTTCTAGTCAGAGATGGAGGAACGGATCCACTTCCCGCAGGGCCGGTCTGTGACAAGGGGGCTGGGGCACTCTGGGAATTGACTCAGTTTCTTACAAAAATCATACCGGTAGCTATCTTCAGTTGACCAGGAGGAAAACGTGTCTGCTCTGGATTTTAAGGCAGAAAAGCAAAAGGGGGAAGGGGAGAGGAATTTCAAAGGCCCTGGAGAAAAAGAGAAAAGCTCTTCTGTTTGCTGTCTGAAGAGGGTGCCCCTGCGGGAAGCGATCTTCTCCTCCATGCAAAACCTCTTTGCAGAACCATCGGGGAAGGGGAGCCTGGCCTTCCTCGCCCAGCTCCAGGCAGCGTAATTTTAGCTTAGCCAGCCCGGAGACAATGCAGAGAGTGGGTGCCACCGCCGTGAGGCGGGTGGGCTGGTAACAGTTGTACGAGGAGAAAGATTCCCCCCGCCCTGCTCGCCACCGCTTCCTACCAGTGGCCTCCAGAGCTGCCACCATTGAAACCATCAATGCAGGAGACAAAACGGGAGCAGGCGGCGCGAGGTGGTGTGGCAGGTGGAGGTGGCGGTGGCCAGGTAATCTGGGGAGCAGGGGGTGGGAAACGAAGAAAGCCCCTCCAGTGGTGGATGCGGTTGATGCACAGCGGCGACAGAGGTCTTTCGCCGTCGCTCCCCCCGGCTCAAAAACGGCATAGTGGGATTGATAAGGGGACCGAGGCTCCTCCGCCCATCCTCCTGGCAGTCCAGCTCAGGAGGGGAGTGAAAGGGAAGAGGCAGGGGTAGGTTACCAAGGGTCCTGAGGTGTATGGGTCCGGGGCACATGGAGCAGCTCCACCACCACCTACCTTTCCTCACCTTGTGGCAGCGGCACTGACGCCACATAGACTCCTGCCCCATTGCAGCCTCGAGCAACCAGACAGTGGGACGGAGCTTATTTTGGGGGTAGGACTAGGGCTTATTTTGGGGGTAGGACTTATATTAGGCGCACACATAAAAATCATGCTAGGTCTTATTTTCAGAATAGGTCTTATTTTCGGGGAAACATGATATATTGATGTGGCATATCACTATTTAGTTCAGTATATATGTTAACACTGGCCATGCCTCAATTTAAAACACCTTTTAAGATAAAGTGCATTTTGTGAAGCATTTTACTTAGTTTTATTCAGCTGGTAACTTATTCAAGTGTATGCAGCTACAATCCTAAATATTAATAACAATTAATATTCCTTATTAGGTTTTACAAGACTATAATAAATTGATATTGATATTGAAGTCCGTGATTATTTTCATATTGTTTCACATAAACAAATATAACTCCAGTAATTCAAAACTCCCTGAAATAGATCTAAAACATTTTGTTGCATTTTTATTATTTTGAAAGTATGTAAATAAAAGACTTTCTTGAAAAAAGCACCTAATTATAGTAAGGTGGCATTTACTAAAACTTTCAAAGCAGTTTAAATCATAACAGCATTAGTTATATAATATGTCATTATGTTTTTTAATAATGTAATCTCAGATTTTGTATCTGAATTTTTATTTCTTTTTGTAGAATATAAATTCTTAGTAAAAAGCATCATTGGATTACACTTCTTTGCTAACAAGGAAAACAAACAGCATTAAAACTTAATTTCCAATTGTGTGCATATTTATTAAGAAGCCAATCTAAAAGTATTCAAAGAAGCATTAAACTGTACTCAGAATTATAACATGCTTTATGCTAACAGTTGATAGTAGTAAAAAATATAAATAAATACATAAAGTACTATAAATAAGTAAGTAAGTAAATAAATAATTAAAGTACTATAAAGATAGGACTACCACATTGTACGGAGCATGCCTATCAACTTGAATAGTGGATGAAAAGATGAAAGTTGGAATATATTTTGTCCAAATTACACATATTGCTGAGAATGTGAATGTGAAAATAGTTGTTTTCATACCTTTCATTCCAAAAGTGGGACATAATTTTAATTTCATACCAGAAGACAGTATGAAGCAATACAGTTTATCAAAGCAGGATAAGGCATGAAGAGAAAAGGAGATTCCATCTGTATGATTCAAAGTGCACCCAAAAAATGTCAATGTTTGCTATGAACACATTTACTTCTCAGAAAATATTAATCTGAATTAAGGCTTTTGTTGACTTGATAATAAGGTAGAAAGACAACATATTATACTCAATTACCAAGCTCTTTTGCATGACCATATACGCACATAGCCAGTTGCAATGCATGGGGAATTTTTTATGAACTGCAGGCAATCTCTGTCAAAATAAGAGATCCATTTGTTTACATATGAGAGTAGTTTGTATATGAATGAGAGAATAGCTGTTACACACAGATGGGAATCAGTTATAGGTATTTTTTAAAATAATTTTTGAACATCAGAAACCATTAGTTTAACTTTTTTCTCTTGGGTTTGTCTTTTTAGAAATATGGCTTCTAAGAGATATATTTTACGCATGAGTGTAACATATGTAAACAGATATTAGGGAGGGGGAAATTTCCAGGATTAGTTTCAGCTGAAATAGCCATCCTTAGGGCTGATGAGGGTAAGGTGGCTACACCTCATTTGCAGGGACTTGAGTTGGGTTATCTTCTTTTTAGATAAATTCAATTATGTGGTACATCTAATTAAATCAGAGGTCTTCAAACTTGGCAACTTTAAGACTTGTGGACTTTAGCTCCTAGAATTCTCCAGCCAACTATGCTGGCTGGAGAATTCTGGGAGTTGAAGTCCACAAGTCTTAAAGTTGCCAAGTTTGAGAATCCCTGAATTAAATCAACAATACCTGTTCTTCTACTTTAAGTTATTTATTGTTTTGTTGAGCATTCTAGCAAATAACTATTTTAATATCTATAGCAGAAATGAAGAGCCTGAATCTTAAGAGAAGTCAGGCATGGCTTTTCGCAGATCAGTTCCTCTGTCTTCCCAGTCACACCTCAGGATATACTGTAGATCAGCGGTTCTCAACCTGTGGGTCGCGACCCCTTTGGGGGTCGAACAACCTTTTCACAGGGGTCGCCGCACGCGCTAGCCCGCCATCTTGGAAATGCTCCCAGTTCGGTCGTGCCTGTGGGTTGCCGGACAGCCGGTAGCCACGGAAGCGGGAGACTTCGCCCACCCGCCTGGACACCGCCATTTGAGTTCTTTTACCCTCTGCGCATGCGCAGAATGCTTTGTGCATGCGCAGAGGGTAAAAGAACTCAAATGGCGGCGTCCGGGTGGGTGGGCGAAGTCTCCTGCTTCCGTGGCTACCGGCTATCCGGCGACCCGCAGGCACGGCCGAACGAGGAGCATTTCACCCCTGGTGCCACGCCCCCTTTGTTACCTCATTGCGCGCGGGGAGGGGGCGGGGAGGGGGTCGCGGCAGCGAGGAGGGGGTCGCGGCATTAAAAAGGTTGAGAACCACTGCTGTAGATGCTTGTTGCTTCCCCACAACTACACAATTGATAGGGGGAAAACTTATATAACTGGATGATGCATACAACTGCCTTTCTCCACTTAGCAAACAAACAGAATAAAACCTATCTCTATAGAGCAGGGGTCTCCAACCTTGGCAACTTTAAAGCCTGGAGGACTTCAACTCCCAGAATTCCCCGGCAACCCAAAGCTGGCTGGGGAATTCTGGGAGTTGAAGTCCTCCAGGCTTAAAGTTGCCAAGGTTGGAGACCCCTGCTATAGAGGACACAGACAGTGATGGCATGGGGACCTCAGCATTTAATTGCACAAAAAACTTTTTAACAAAATAAAATTATGAAAACATTTCCCCTCCTTTTGGTAATCAAGATTTCTAGACATACAAATTACGATCTGAAAAGAGACATGAGAGGTTACCTGAATCGGAATTAAATTGAAATAAAATACAAGTATGTTTAGAAGTAAGTTATCCTAGTCAATTTCATACCCAGTAGAGCATTTTATGAAAAATGATTTTTCCAGCTTGGGCGTAGTGGCAAAAATAGCACTAGCAATAGTAGTAAGACTTATATAACACTTCATAATGATTTACAACCCTCTCTAAGTGGTTTACAGAGTCAGCAAATTGCCCCTAACAATCTGGGTCTTCATTTTACGACCTCAGAAGGATGGAAGGCTGAGTCAATCTTGAGCTACTGAAAATTGAACTCTGTGAAAATCGACGCCTGTGCCGCCGCTTGCGGCAGGACACCATGTGGCGTGTTGGGCTGATGCTGTTGCTCACGGCAGAACACCGCATGGCTCGTTGTGCTGGTGCCGCCGCTCGTGGCAGGAGGCAGTGTGGTGTTGTGCTGTTGCGCGCGAGTGGCGGCACCAGTGCGATGAGCCTCGTGGTGTCATGCTGCAAGCGGTGGCACCGGCGCAACGTGCCATGCGGTGTCCTTCCGTGAGCAGCAGCATCAGCCCAACGCGCCACATGGTATCCTGCCACAAGCGGCGGCACAGGCGCAACGCACCATGCGACATCCTGCTGTGAGCTGCAGCACTGGTGTGACGTGCCAAGCGGCAGCACTGGCACGATGAACCGAGCAGCTACGAGCAGCCACAGAAGAAGTCAGGCAGCGGCATGAGAGGTGTCGGACCATGGGAGGCCTGGCTGTGGTGGTCCTAAGGTAAGTGGGTGCACGGTGTGTGGGCAGCTCCACTCCCCACCCCAGCTTCATTTGTACGCACGTGCCTCGTGCAACCAGATGGTGGGCAGGGCTTAACTAGTGCTTATTTTGGGGGGTAGGGCTTATATTAGGTGCAGGCGTGAAAATCGGGCTAGGGCTTGTTTTCTGGGTAGGTCGTATTTTCGGGGAAACACGGTATATTTGATGTAATATGTGATATGCAGGTAAAGGTAAAAAAATATGCTAATTCCTCCTGGCCATCCCCACCTCGGCACTCTTCCTGTGCCCACCCAGCACGGCCCAAACTCATAGTTGGTCCGCCCCCACGCTCTGAGGTTGGCCCAATCGCTGCCGTGCTTCGAAGCTGTGCGTCTCCACACCCTGCTGTTTGTACCAAACGTCGTTGTAAGACATCACCCGAAAATAAGCCCTGGTGCTTATTTTGGAGCCCCAAAAATATAAGACCGGGTCTTATTTTTGGGGAAACACGGGGTATGTTCTATTGACATTTATTTGTAAAGCAAAGTTAAAGCAGAAAATGATTCAAACACATTCAAACCAGGGGTGAAATTCAAAAATTTTCCCTATTGGTTCTGGGCGTGGCAGGGGAAGGATACTGCAAAATCTCTATTCCCACCCCACTCCAGGGGAAGGATACTGCAAAATCCCCATTTCCTCCCCACTCCTGGGGGAAGGATATTGCAAAATCTCCATTCCCACCCCACTCTAGGGCCAGCCAGAGGTGGTATTTGCCGGTTCTCCGAACTATTCAAAATTTCCGCTAACGGTTCTCCAGAACCTGTCAGAACCTGCTGAATTTCACCCCGGATTCAAACATAACTATTACAACACTAGTAACACTAGGCCCCATGCATTTTGAAAGTAAAGCAGTGACTTTTGGGAAAAATAAATTGATTTAAATGACTATTTCTTGCTTAACAGAGCAGCCGGAAGGCACACCACTGTTTTGGAATTAGGAGTGCATACCAACGCTCCTTTTCCCTTATTAATTCAGACAACTGCAAAAATGTTTAAGAACAGCATTAAAATCTGTTGTTTTGCTTTTGCAAACAAACAAACAAAAAGACTTTTCACCTATACCTCTTGGAGTTTATTTAAACTGGTTATGCATCTCCAAAGAGACAGTATTCTTCTTTCATCATAATGAAACTGCTTGTAATTAATATTGATTTCTCATAGCAAAATCACTTGAATTACAGAGAGTTAATAACTAACCCAAGATTTAATATTAAAATATTAATTTTAAATGTACAAAAATATATCATATAATGCAGTACAGAAAATTGTATAAATAAATTGTGGTTATGAATTGTATAAATACCCACAGATGTAAACATACATAACTATCTTCCTCATGACTAATGTATTGCTATTCTTCATTCCCCCTTCTAACTTTAAAAAATACTATTCTATTTTACTTTAGTATAGTATCAAATCTATAATTTAAAAATCAACTACTATTTATCTAAAAGAGAAAAAAAGAAATGTAGATTACCCAGGACAATTTGGAACCATAACAGGATCTGCAATATTGTGTCCAGTTTACCTAACATTATTTTTGCATTGATACATTATTTTTTACACTAATGCAGCAGCTTTCATGCAAGCAAAGTCAATTTACTGCACTAACCGCAAGTAATCCTCTGAAGAGAGCTAGGTTGATGTAGTGATTAAGAAAGACATCAGGCTAGAAACCAGGGTGAGTTCTCGGCCCATCTTAGGCACAAAACTAGGTAGGTAACCTTGGGCCAGTCACTCTTTCAACCCTAGAAACCAGGTAATGGGAAGCCACTTGTGAAAATCTTGCCAAGAAAACTGTAGAAACTAGTCCAAGAAGTTGCCAGGAGTCAACACTGATTCAAAAATAAAAACAAAAAAACCTCAACCTCTGAAAGGCAATTAAATTTAATGACTTTAATTTAAATTAAATCAAATTCAGTTTTTTGTCTTGGCAGTGCTTATATTCTGAGGTAGGGCAAGTCCTTGAAAAAATTGTGCACCATTTATAAATTTAGCTCATCCTTATGAAGAAAAGGTCTACTAGAAATTTAGCAATCTATAGAAACAATTCTCCATCCCTCTTACCTACTAAGGCCAACTTATGCTTGGTTGTCTCACATACCAGTATTACAAATGTAAAAATCTAATGTAGCTTATGAGTTTTTTGCAGTCCCCCAATAGTTTTCAAGGAGCACGATTGCACATTTTATCTCCAGAATAGCAAACAAACGAACAAATAAACAAACTCATATATCCACTCTTGTTCCATTAAATGATCTTGTATAGTAGAGAGGGATTCTTGATTCATCCCAAAGCTTATATTGTTTGGAACATTATTTCTAGAACCAACAAAGAATCTTGTGTATGTATGTCACAAATTGGTTCCAAAGTAGTATTTTAAAACTCTATGCAGGCTCTGAAGACTATAACTGTACTTTCCCTGCTGATCACTTATCACCATAGCAATGGGGATTTGATAGCTATTTCATAAGTCAGTGATTCTTGAACTGTTTGACCAAATCCCCCCTTTTCTTGTTTTAAATAATATAATTATCTCCATTAAAAAAGAAGAGACTGTTGTTTTACAGGAGTGGCATTCACAAACTGAATCCTGGACTCCCAAACAAGCAATTACAAATTGCTCTATTATCTCCAGAATATCCTCCAATTACCGTTTGGGGCTAATATCCCAGCTTAAGAATCACTGACCTGTTTGGACAGCAGAAAAAGAGCATTAAGATTGCTGGGCAGGTGGGTGAAGGTTACCACCACTCCCCCCCCCCCAGTTTGTCAGTTTCTTTCATGTCAGAAAGAAAGAATAGTTGTACACTATGAATTGCATACCTTTGGGAAAGCAGACTCACTTTACTATTTGTCAATGCTATTTATTATTTATTTATTTATTTATTTATCAACAAGTGCAAGGAAACAGGACACATGAAAAAAAATGGCACAAATAAATGGATATAAAGAAGCAAAACATAGCCATAAACACATAAAATGAGTACATACAAATGGGTACAGTAGGACAGGGACGGTAGGCATGCTGGTGCACTTATGCACGCCCCCTTAGGGACCTCTTAATAAACATGTAAGGTCCACAGTAGACAGTTTAAGGTAAAAGGTATGGGGGTTAGACAAACTAACAACAGGATCAGGTAAAGTATTCCAGACATTTACTACTCTATTGCAGAAGTCGTATTTTCTGCAATCAAGATTAGATCGGATTACATTTAGTTTGAATCTATTGATAGCCCTAGTGTTATTGCTGTTGAAATTAAAGTAGTCGTTAACAGGTAGGACGTTAAGGTAGATGATCTTGTGTAATAAGCTTAGGTCGGAAAGTAGACGGCGTAGTTCAAGGTTATCCAGGCCTAAAATTTAAAGTCTACTGGAATAAGTAATTTTATTGCGAGCAGAGGAGTTGAGTACTCTTCTTGTAAAATACCTCTGGACCCTCTCTAATGTATTAATGTCCAAAATACAGTGTGGGTTCCAGGCAGGTGAGCAGTATTCAAGGATAGGTCTGGCAAAGGTTTTGTATGCCCTAGTTAGAAGTATAACGTTACCAGAGAGAAAACTTCGTAAAATAAGGTTGACAACTCTTAATGCCTTTTTAGCAATGTTGTTACAGTGAGCTCTGGGGCTTAGATCTTTTGAAATATATTAGCATGTGAGGATTATTTATTGCTTTATGCACCCACTAGCTCTGTGGGACTTATTTTTGAGGAAAGATGTACAGCCTCCTACTGTACATTTTCTGTTTACTCATAGGTTATGTCTACCCCTATTTTTCGAAAAGGATCTTCCTAATTCCCTACCATGCTTTTTGAACCTTCAGAGGTTTTTACACCTACGGTTTAAAATTAAAGAGTTCGGATCCACTATATACCCCGCAGCTGTATTTGAAAGAATACACTTTTCTTTTGAACTCAGTGCATCCAAATCCAACCAGTCTGATTTATATCTTGAAAGCTAACACCGCTGACTTCAGTAAGATTTAGTCAGTTAGATTGCTGAGGTGATTGTGCTGCCAAACTAACAAACCATCGCAGGCACGCTTTTGGGAACGCAAACATGAGCAAAAATCTTGATTTAATCAGAACAGAACTGGAAGGGACCTTGGAGGTCTTCTAGTCCAACCCCCCTGCTCAAGCAGGAGACCATACCATTTCAGATAGGTGGCTGCCCAGTCTTCTCTTAAAAACCTCCAACGATGAAGCTGTGGGAAGCCCCCCCCTCTAGAAGAATGAAATATTTTGGGGAATATTAAAAGAGGCAGAATATTATATTTCCCCAAAGGAGAAATGGAGAAACATGCTCTTAGAGGTAGAAAGCAGTCCCCAGTCTTCCTTAAGAGCAGACAGCAGATGCCCATTAAGAAATTCTGGGCCAGCCCACAAACAAAACACCTTCACCTCCAGCGATGGAATTAAAATTTACATCCTTCCCCCAGCCAGATTCTATGGACAGGACGTGACCTTTTAGGGCATAATAGGATTAACCCACCACCATTAGAATAGCAAAAGACACATTGCACAATCCCTGCAGCATTTCAGAAACTGTATAAAAATCCTTGCACTCCCCAAGCTAATTTGTCAGCTGTCCCCAAACTGCACGCTGTGTCATCAATAAACTTTCTTTCCAGTCAGCCTCCATTTTATTTCCAGCGCCTTTCTCCCAGCTTGGAACTGAACCAGATGGATTTTTCTTCCTACGAAGCTTTAAAAAAGATTTAAAACTTAACAGCCTACAAAACTGCAGAATTAGCCACGCCTTGAGCACCTCTTCCCCCATCTAGTTTACCCACGTTCCGCGCGCGTCCTTGTGAAGTCACTAGCTCAACTAGAAAACACCAAGCAAGAGAACGAGCCGCGAAGTTAAGAGAGCCGTAACTGGCTTGAACAGCGTTAAAACTCTCGCTAAAACGCGCTCCGGTCGCCTACCTGCGGCGCGTCTCTGAGCGTCCGCGCCGCCTCCCGCATTCGCTTCCGCAGCGGCCGCCGAGCCTCCAGCGGTACAAGCGCGTGGGGTCCCCCGGCAGCCTTCAAGGCGTCCCGCCAGAGGCGCGCGTGGAAGGTAAACCCGGGAAAGTGAGGCGAGGAGATTTAGACTAAGGTCGGGGAGGAGAGGAGAGACCCAGTTTATCAAACTGAGCTGAGGGGGGCGCGCGCCTCCTGGCACTTTGGATTTTCTTTTCCACACCCGCTTGATCAGAGGCGTCGGAAAGGGCGGGCTCGCGAATATCCGCCTCCTCCCCACGAAGCTTGGGAGCCTTTTGTGGTGATTAAAAAAAAAAAAAAAAAGACAGCAAGCGAAGCTTCGGTTCAGCCAATCGGAGGCATTGTTTCTCAGAAGTATCAACGGGGAGTTACTTCAGTGACTCCCAAGGTAAGCATGCGCGAGGCCGCGTTCAGCCTTCGGTTCTGTGGGCGGCCAAGTACTGTGTACGGGCGACTCCGTTAGGTTGATAGGTAGCGGTTTTCCTTAAGCAAACCTTGACTGCACGGCGTGGCGTAGGCGTGTTTAGCTGGCAAAAGTTAAAATTTAAGAGCTGGCAAAAGTTAAAATTTAAGAGCAAGTATCGTAATGGTCTGCAGGCATCTGAAAGGCTTTTAAGGTGCAGAAGAGAGCGGATGCGTTTTCCTCTGGAAGGAGAACAGGATCAAAAGAAAGAATTGAGAGTCAGAGTTGAAATGTGTGGGTCAGTATAGATGAATATTGAGGGGAATCTCCTGACACTAAAAGTTCCCAAGCAGAGGAACAGACTGCCTAGAACAGTGGGGAACTCCCTCTCCCTTAAGATTTTCAAACAGTGATGATTACATTGCCACCTGCTGTTAGGAATGGAGTGGACAGTCGACCATCCCTGCACTGGACACTTAATCTATATAGTTCCAATCATGGAAGCAAATACAGTGTAGACAGCAGCCTTCCGCCCGAGATCCCTACTGATTCTCATAACTCATTTTTAAGCGGAATCAGATGCTATATTTGCGTTATCTCTACAAATGTTTCTGCAAATCTACAGTCCCCTGTGCAGAAGTTTTAGTACAGGTGGTCCTCGACTTACAACAGTTCATTTAGTGACCATTCAAAGTTACACCACCATTGAAAAGTCACTTATGACCGTTTTTCACAGCTTTGCAGCATCTCCATGATCATGTGATCCAAATTCAGATGCTTGGCAACTGGTTTGTATTTCTGACCATTGCTGGATCCCAAGGTCATGTGATCACCTTTTGCAGCCTTCTGATAAGCAGTCAATGGGGAAGCCAGATTCACTTAACAACTGGATTACTAACTTAACTGCAGTGATTCACTTAACGACTGAAGCAAGAAAGGTCATAAAATGGGGCAAAGCTCACTTAACAAATGTCTCACTTAACAACAGAAATGTTGGACTCAATTGTGGTCATAGGTTGAGGACTACCTGTGTAGTACTTCCATCTTTTACCTTCATTTGCCTCTATTAGAAGTTTTTCTAGTAGGGCTTAAGTAGTCCTACTTTATCTGTACATTTACCTGTGAGTTCTATTCTTAAAAACAACTCATTTTTCTTTTACTTGTTTTCCTCTAGTTGTTGGTATTAATGATTCAGGCATCTTTCTCTGCCCTTTCTTACCTGGTGCTGAAAGTTTTTGCGTAATAGTCAGGCATCATGCCTAAAACTTTCAGCCTCGGTTTTACCTCTTGAATCATAACTTATTCTAAAAGCATATTGGGTTTTTCTCAATTTTTTTGACATACATATTTGTCTACATCACTTTTCACAATGGTGTTGGTTTGATAGACACGAAGGATATGTGAAAGACTGGGTTAATGATCAAATAATGTCAAATAAACTTTATGGAGAATCTTAATGTGACAATTAGCCAAGTTTGTTTACTACTGACACATAAGCAGTGGAAATAGAAGTTTAGGGTGAAGTTTATTTTGAAAGCAATAGAGTATACACCCATGTACAAAAAGGGTGGAGTCTGCTGCAGCATTCAGTACTATTTTTGTCATTTTGATTGGATTTCATATTCCTATTGCAAGCCACCTAGTCGCTTTGGATAGCAAGCTGGACGGCACATAAATTTAATAAATAAATATAAATGTCAGCACTAAAGTGCCAAATTGTTATTAATAAAGGTAATATATGGTCTGGTGGTTAAGGCACCCGATTAGAAAGCAAGAGACTGTGAGTTCCAGTCCCGCCTTAGTCATTAAAGTCAGCTGGATTACCTTGGGCCAGTCACTCTCTCTCAACCCAACAGGTTAGTTGTGGGGAAAATAGGAGGAGGTTGGATGTTTGCTGCCTTATTTGTAAAAAATAATAAAAAGGCCGGATATAAACAATACAAACGTGCATGAATAAACAACCAGCTATCTACCATGTTCATAACTGGGCTTGGGAAAGAAGTAAAGAAAAAATATGGAAGAAAATTCTTGATAACACATTTTTTTATTATTTCAATTTTCCCTTCTCTTTTAAATCTATTTGCATAATGATCAGAGGAGCTTATACATATTATTAGCTTTGGCATCTTTGAGGGAAGATAGAATATAGAAAGCAAAACAAGCAAAAAGAAATGTATGTTGCAAATGAATTTGCAAACCCGATTGCCACAAGTCTTTGAACGATTTTGCCAGGAAGTATTAGAAAGCTATTTGATGGAAGTATTTTCTATGCTTATACTCCACTTTTAACAGAAAATCTCTTTGGAAAGTTCAAGATTGTTCTAATGTATTCTTAACTTTCATCAATTAGCTTAACCTCAGAATATACTTTTCTCTAATCTTTGATTTTTATTACTATTATATTATTATATATATTATTCAGATGTGACAGATTAATGGATCTAAGAATAAATCTAACCATTTCAAAATTATGCAATCCTATATTCTAAAAGCTATACAATGTGTGTCCCACATACCTGTCTTACAGGCCTTACTTTTTTTCTATTTAAGAATATATAACTGCAGTATCAAGAATTTAGTGTTCCATCATTTTAAATTTATAATTAATTAAAAAAGGATATTATCAAGTATCCAGTCTATAGTCACAAACCTCTTTTCCAACCACGTAATACTTTAGCCTAGAAATATTTTCTCCAAATATACACATAGGCCTTATAGATGGCCATTCATTTAAAAGTTTTTATATTTCTTTATTGTAACTGAAAACTGTACATAAAAAGAAGATGCAAAGTTACATTTGTCATAACCACTGTAAGAAATAAATTTTTGCCCAACTTAAAAGGGAGTGCAAATTTTTTTACATTTCATAAAGTGACAAAAATAAACCAAGATGAATAGATTGTGGTTTGTAGAAATGGTACAAAGTCAAACTAGATTTTTATAATATTGCCCAAAAAGAAAACTTCTTTGAAATGAAAAAAAAAATTGTATAGTTTTATTTCTAATCTTTAAAAAAATATAAATGAATTTAGAAGAGAATCACAGTATAGGGCCTAAGTATCTTAAACCATTACAAGGTACATAAAAATAGACACAGATTCCTTGGAAACTTTAATTCTTTGATTAAGCAGCAAGCATTTCACTCCTCCAGGCAAAAACACTGCTTAACACAACCCCCTACCCAAAACAGGACGTGCAAGCTGTATGCACATAATCTGGAAAGCACACAATTTTTTAAAAGGACAACATTTTGCTATGTACATATTCAGTACTACAAATGCTAAACATTTTGTCACTGTGTGGCATAGCGTATGTAAAGCAGTATTATACTACATACCATACCATCACACCCAAACACACAAGTGCCCAGTTATAGTTTTGATAGTCTAAAATTGCCATTTAAATGGCAGCACCCAATCTTCTGTATACTGAAGTTCTAGCAACAAGAGACGAGACAAAAGTTAGCCAAAAAAAAAAAAAAAAAAAAAAAAAAACAGAAACTGGGAAAACTAATATAAATAACCTGATCTACATATTTAAATACTGAAGATGCATTGTTAATAGTTTGGTATTTAGAGAGTTATGCCAAAATGCACAAACAGGACTATGGCAGATTGGAAGAATTCCAGTGGATTAATATTGACATCGGAACCAAAGGTCAAATTTGTACCAAGAATTCTGGCAAGGGATAGTGATGCTTCCCCCCCCCCCCCAACTGAAAAGCCGGTATTAAAAACCAAACACTCTGGTCGGATACAGATAATGTACAAGAGACATCCATTGAAGGAATTTCTATTTAATATACTACAAATGAAATTTGATTTAAATAAGAATTTTAAAAAATTAAGAACATGAAAGTTAATGGGCAAATAAATCCCTTTAACACCTTAATCATGATAAAGTGTTAGTCTAAAAGTTTTGATATTTGAGCTGTAAAATGCAGTATATAAGAGACTAGTACAGCTTTGCTATACATGAAATTATCCTGAATTTTAACTTTGAAAGTTAAAACACTGTTGCTTTAGTAAGAAGTGGGGAAGTCAATTGTATTAAAGAGATGCACATCTTTCAGAAAATAGATTTTCATCGCTTGGTATTTCTTGCCCAAAATTAAAAGCATGTCACTTTGATTATAAACTCCAACTGATTAAGTAAAGTTAAACTCCAACTGATTAAGTAAAGCATGAATTGGCATATTTTTTGATACCAAGAAAAAAAATGAGGGGACACGCACTGGCAAGGAACAGCAAAAAGAGACTGAGATATCCCAAGAAATGAAGCAGGAAACATTCTTAATATTTGACTGTTTCACCGTGCCCCGATATGTATGGAATTCAGCATTCCTTGCTAAATTATTTCCAGAACTTAATAGAATAAAATTTCAGGTAAGAAGTAGTACTACAAAGTTTATTAAAAAGAAGACAACTGTGACTTTATTAGCCACCTGGCTACTAGTGTTGGATGTAAATGGTAACTCACTTGCTGTCTATCACAGAGTTTGCACTAGCAAGTCATGTTTCCAGTATCAGAAGACCACATATATAGTTGAACCTCTTTAGTACCTTAGCTTTGCACTCTTCAAGACTTTTCCAACAAGTAGACTGAAGAAAAGTACTTATGAAGAAATATAGAAAATACAAGCCTAGAAAAATGTACGAAGTGGTGGTATCTGTCAAAATCTGAATGGCAGGCTTGTCAGTAATACTTGCGCTCCTAACATAGGAAAATGTAAAAATAATTTCCCCAGTTTATCAACATTTACAGCCCTGTTTGAATCTTAAATTGAAACTCTTACACTATCCAGATGGTTTACTTCCATGAAGTTGAATACAAAGGATTTTATAAAATAAATAGACTAAAAACCAGTTGAAGTCATAGTGCAGTGAATTTTCTCCTTTTCTTTTTTAAAAAGAAGTTAGCTTTGTAAAATGCTGACTTTGTAGACATGGTTTTCTTTGCAATAATCTACTGCACTGAAGTTTCTCTCACTCAGATCATTCACATATATCCATTTCCACCTTCTTCTTTGTGACAGTTCAATACTGTGGAAAGCTTGCTTTCCCTCCCTTCACCTCTTCATTAGCTGAGGAAAATAGATACTGATACTACTTTAATTACCATAGTTCTGTCCTATTTGTTTAATGCAGCGGGGACTGTGATTCTGTCTGGATTCCAATAAGTGAAGGTGGCTGTGGCCCGCCAGTGGAGGACAGTGCTGGTCTTGGGTTTAGGCGAGGAGGCATGGAATTAGCTGGACGGATGAGTGGTGGAGGGGGCTGGTTTAGGGTTGGCCTTGGTTGAATAAATCGAGCTTGTTGCTGTAGTGGTGGAGGCTGACGATGGAGAGCTGGAGCAGCCGGAAGGGTTGGACGAAGCAATGGAGGAGGCTGGTTCAAAGTTGTTACAGGGGTTGCTGGTGTTGGAGTAGACGCCTGGGCTGGTGGAGAAGACCCTACACAATGAGGAGTCTGTGGGATCTGGGCCTATAAATAAAGTGATAAAATATGTAAAAGCAGCCATTCTTCATAATCATGCAGCTTGGGTTGCTGCTACCTCCAGAAACATGAAAGCACTGTTAGTGTGGCTATATTTGTAGCTAAGAAACCCTTCTTTGAAAACAACCAGTTCTAAATTATTTAGCAATGTAAGGAAATAAAATATTCAATATAAAAAAAGAAAATCTAATACTATTCAGGATTATTCAGCTATGTTTTTCATATTAGTAGTATCACTAGAACTGTGGGAAGAACCAGAGGCAGCCCAGATTGGAAGTGTTTGGCTAACATATTCCCAATGAGGAGAGAGCTCTACAAATCAGGAGGCATTAAGCTTCCAACACTGTTGATTGAGCATTCCATTTTGAGTTAAATATTACATTTTGTGATAGGAAATGTAAATGCCATTTCTGAACTCATGCTTATTTAAGATTTGGTACACAGAAACACACCTCATCTTCTTCATCTGTACTTTTTCCTGATGACACATTAGCATTTTTTGTGTCCTCCCCTAAAGCAGAAGCATCACCATTAGAAGCCAGGGTTCCTTGTTCTGCTTCCCACTCCTGCAATACCTCCTCTAAGTTAAAACGACGCCTGTAGTTTACAAAGAAGTTCTTCACTTGGCCAACAGTCTTATTGCCGATTACATCAGCAATAGCTTGAAAATCTTTACCATATTTGCGGACACCTTAAAAAAAGAATAATTAAGATTCAAGTTAATAAGTAGAAATCTGCATGATATATATGTCCTCTACAGATGACGAAACCCCAATTTTAAAAGCAGTCGTGCTTCTATAAAGATTGATCACAGGGGAAAACACTGTAATATTGTTTGTAGTTGGTGTATTTTACTGATCAAATTGTCATATTGTGAATATCACTAGTTCTAAGAGTACCACAGTTCATTCACTCTATCATTTATCTGACTCAAAGCTTTTTAATTAGGTAAATTATAACCAGAATAACTGTTTATTAGTTATTTCTGTGGGGAAAAACATTTCTGTGGGGGGAAAAAGCCCTCTTCTTTCAGTGGCATGTCTGAGTTTTTGCATACTTTTGCATGGCCTGCTATCATGGATTCACATAGGCTTTGATATATAAAAGAAGTCTGAGTGAATAAATAACAGCAAAATGTGGTGCCTGTTTCATTTACTTGATAAGCAAATTCATCAGTAAGCAATCTCATTGTGTGAAAAAGCAATTAAACTAGTTCAATCAGTTCAATTAAAGTGATAATATCAGGGCTAATTCAGCCAGTCCTGTTCCATATAAGTCTCAGGAACCTGATGGTCTTTATCAATGGGAACTGCTCAGCACACAGACTTAAGAGGCATCCATTTCTAAAGCTCTTGTACTCCACTAATCCACTGGAAGTCATGATATGGAGATGATTCCAGACTGAAATGTTACTCCATTGAATGAAATAACATACTAAAATAGAGACTCAGAATGTCCATGAAATAAGTTCACCGACCAATACTATTCTATCGGTTCAAAGGGGTGTATTACTAAGGAAATGAATATAGAACTTCAGCCAAGAAAAATAATTTAACCAATGGATTTTTTGGTGTATATGCAGAATTGGGGCAGTATCTTCAATATTCCAGATAAATGTTTAAATTGTATTTAAAAAATAAGATTAAACCTTTCAGTGACAATTTTTTAACGGAAGTATCTCTAGCAAGATTCCTTCTCAAAACAATGTCTACATCTCAACTTTTCCAGCTTTCCCACTGGGAAAGTCATCCCGTCTTTTTGCAGTTGGCCACCTCCTTTTAAGCAAAGAGGGTCCTCACAATTGTGATGGGTGAGTCGCTCTGAATCTATGCTCTCTATTTTATCTTTCAACTTATTATTTTCATTTTATTTACATTTTTTTGAATAAACTGTAATGCCTGACAGGCTTTAAAGCATTTGTATTAATAAGGCAGCATAGAAAAATCCTCCTTAATTCTATTTTAAACTAGTCACATTATCCATATTTTCTGACTTTAAAATGATGAAATTATATCACAGTGCAAATGCCATCCTTATTTATTAGCATTCCAAAATTTGAATGCACATTATTGTGGTATTTGTATCATAATATGTATTTCCTCACTTGCCACTCTTTCCTGCCCCAACAAACACAAATACATATGGCCACATTTTTTTAAAAAAATTGTTTTCAGAATGTCAAGAATTACAACCTGAAAGAAAATATTAGTAACACGAATGTACCTTGAACTGCAAGAAGTTGTTCTTCTGTTGTCCAACGGGCATTTATTTTTTGATTTGCCTATTAAGAAACAAAGAATGACAGCACATAGCAAACCATTAAATATCTGAAAACAGTGAAAATTTCAGCCACAAGGCCACCTTTCAATTACCTAGATTTACATTTGCCAATTTCAGTAGCTTAATATGTTTTCCCCAGAACTCCATGAACTGAATTAGGAATACAAAAATATCTTTTAAAACATTAGATTCTTGGTCTATCTCTGTGATAGGCAAACTGATGCTTTCTAGATATTCTGAACCACAACTCCCACAAACCCTTGCTACTGGGCATGCTATCTAAAGTAATAACAGCTGACATCCAAAACATATTATCTAAAGGTAGCATTGATTCTTCAAAGTTTGAACAAGAATTTTTTGGAACATTACATGAAAATGATAGGGACATTTGGAAGTTGGAACCCTCTGCCTGCAATGCACTGCTTTGATACTGAACTATTGCCCTTCCTGTGTAGAAGATGCTGTCTCCATTCTTTTTTAATGCAACAGATCTTATAGGCCTAATCCACTCCAGAGTTGAAACAAATGAGACAATCACTCATACAGACTGGCAAGTACACTGAAACTTCCACTGGATTTTTGTATGCCAACTAATGGCTACAATCTAGGGTGAAAGTACAATTGGAGCAACCCTCTCAAAAAGTAATTAAGTGTTAAATTCTGTTTACATCTTTGTTTTATGATGGAATGAAATTTGCTTTTGAACGTGCATTGAATGAAATGTTGTCATTCCAAAAAACATATAAAATATTTTAGATACATTTTAAACATGCTTTAAAATATAGGGTTCCTATCAATTTTTTTTTCATCAAAGCAAAATACTTTCAGAATTCTCTTCAGTTCCCAGCACAATAGCAATACTGAAAATTCACCTACATTTCAGTGACTCACCTCAGGAGGTTTGAATTCATCTATTCCACCTTCAATTTTCTGCTTAAGTGCACTGTTTACTTGTTTAGCATTCTGGACCTTGTCCAATGAACAAAACAGGAATGAAAATTAGCTGCTATAAAATAGTGTAAATATCCACTGCTAAGTTGGATTACTTGAAAATTAAACAAAGGCCCTAAGCAGAAATAAAATGAAATAAAATAAAATTCTGAAGAGACAAAGCTTGTTTCAAGGAGCAAAGCAATTGCCTGCTTCCACGCACAAAGAATAAACCTGATTAGTAAAATGTGTGAGATTATCTAAATATTATTATATTGTTTGTTTTAATGTGGGTTTAGGATTGTATTTTCTTTCAGTATACCACCTAGAATCTATATTAATTGAGGTGGCATATAGAAACTATAAAATAAACAGCACGAAATAAAATGGTGGCTTCCAACAAGATCTTGAATTCCTGGCGTAAAACCTGAGACCAACATCGTTATCTGCTTACACGTAGTTAAGAATCAGGACTATTTGTTTCATTGGAGAGCCTCATTAAATTCTCATGATTAAGCATCACAGAATAGAATCACCACTTGCTTTCTCTTCTTTCTCCATGTTTTACCATCCCTATGCTATTTTGTATTTACGTAAATTCATAACTCCATTTAAACATTTATCTTGCTGAAAATGGGAAAGCATTACCGTGTTTCCCCAAAAATAAGACAGGGTCTTATTTTCTTTTGACCCTCGAAATAAGCGCTTGGCCTTATTTTCGGGGAGGTCTTATTATTTTTGAGGTGCAGGAGGCGGCGAGCGTGGACACCTCATGGCTGCTGCTGTGTTACACTGCTGCGGCAGCGCAACACAGCCGCTTGTCAGCTCTTTGCCCCTGAGGCCGTGCACACGCTTCCAACCATGTTTCCCAGGACTCTGCATCATGCCGTTAGCCCAGCCATGCCGCTGCGACCAGATGTCCCATCGCCGCGTCACCTCCCTGTTCTTCGCTAATGGCTTTTGTGGCGGCCATTAGCGTGACAGAAGGGGCGCGGTGGCTAGTTGTGGGAGCGGCCATTAGTTAAGGGTGTGTGGGGCATGTTCCCCTCTCCCTTCCCCCTCTCTGGCCTCACATCCTCACCTCATGTTGTTTGCGCGGCAAGCAACCAGAGGAAATGGCGGGGACCGGCTGCGCATGTGTTTAAATATTTTCGGGGAGGACTTATTTTTGGTGGAGGGCTTATTTTAGCGCATGTGCTCAAAAGCCTGATTGGGCTTATTATCCGGGGAGGTCTTATTTTGGGGAAAACAGGGTAGAAAGAGTGTAATTTTATTTATTATCTGTTTAGACCATTTTTTTCCAGTTTAAAGGGACTGAGTCTACTAGAAATCAAAATGCTATATGGATCCAAACTGTAGCATGACACTCCTGGACACCACAGCAAACTCAAAGGGGTTCTGTGGAATAACAAAGTGATACTTGACATCTGTTGGACACTGTGCATACTACAAGACTAAGAGTGCTGTGAAAAAATTACTAAAACCCTAAAGGTGCCATGAACCAAGAAAATTTGGGAACTTCTATCATATACAATTATTTATTTATTTACATCCTGCCTATATTGTTTTTATAAATAACTCAAGTCCAACACACTTTCTTCCTCTTTATTTCTCCACAATGGGAAGAGAGAGAGGGAGGCTGGCCCAAGGTCACCCAGTTGACTTTAATGGCTCAGGCGGGACTAGAACACAAAACCGTCTGGTTTCTAGCCTGCTGCCTTAACTCCTAAAAGTTCAATACAGGATTAAGTTACTGATAAAACCACACTGTAAAACTGAAACAATGAGTTTACTCATACTGAGATCAATAAGTTTAGATAAGAGTCGTGGTGGCACAGTGGTTAGAATGCAGTATTGCTGGTTAACTCTGCCCACTGCTAGGAGTTTGATCCTAATGAGTTCAAAGCTAACTCAGCCTTCCATCCTTCCGACGTTGGTAAAATGAGGACCCAGATTGTTGGGGGCAATATGCTGACTCTGTAAATCGCTTAGAGAGGGCTGTAAAGCACTGTGAAGCAATATGTAAGTCTAAATACCATTGCTACTGCTATCTATGTAGTCTTGAGAAAACCAATAATTATACTGAAGTCTCAACTCATGAATCTATTTTAATAACCAGAGACTCCCACACTGAATGTATTTTTAATCTACCATAGGCATGTTTCAGATTTCCCTGTTTACTAGAACCTAAAATATTAAAAACACAACCCCCCCCCGGGTAAACCTGATAATTAAAATACCTGTCGCTTCAATGAGATCAACTCCATATCCAGCTGCCTAAGAAGTGTATTGGCAGCGTTGGGGCTACATGAAACTGCTACCACGTCTTCTTGAGTTAAGTACATGCCTTTTGGAGGACGGCATTTAGAGCGCTGAGAATGATGACGATGTTGCAAGCTTTGATATTCTCTTCTACCTAATCCTATTTTGCTGGACTGCACAGGCTGCTCATGATTCCCCTGCAATGTTCGAAAAGTTTCTATTTAAATTAAGCATGATACTGTACTTTAAAAACAAATTATCAGATTAATTGTATCACTTTATTATTCAAATTTTCTAAAATCTTTCTTAACACATATTTTTCATATCACATATGATCAGACAACACAATAAAATCAGCTGCATAGGTTTTCCTTGGCAAAAACAGGCCACATGGCTGACATGTGATCAGGTAAGTTGGGAGTTCTCAAACATTATGCTGCCATGACTCCCTAAAATGATAAGTAGTTTGTGAGATTTCTGAATGAATATTTGCATTACAAGTGGGCAGAAAGAATAATTATAGGTGTTAATTAAATTACATTTTGTATCTATCACTTTAAATGTCAATGTATATTTATATGATACAGATATCCATGTTCTAAATAAACAAATTCCAATGTATTTGTGGCGCAGTGGTTAGAGTGCAGTACTGCAGGCTACTTCTGCTGACTGCCAGCCGCCTGCAATTAGGCAGTTCAAATCTCACCAGGCTCAAGGTTGACTCAGCCTTCCATCCTTCCGAGGTGGGTAAAATGAGGACCCAATTTGTTGGGGGCAATATGCTGACTCTGTAAACCGCTTAGAGAGGACTGTAAAGCACTGTAAAGCGGTATATAAGTCTAAGTGCTATTGCTATTTTCAGGAAAAGAAATTAATTACATTAAATCTCTGACATACTCAGCAACCTCATAAAACTTAAATTCTGCTCATAAATGCAGGGTGAGGGAGAGGACGAAAATCCCTGCTAAAGTTCCTTTACGATGTCATAATATCCCTATCACTGATTGCAGCATCTGAAGACCAAAATATAGCAATAAAAACAGAACCTCCAATTCAGGTGACAATTTAACTTCAGTTTGTATTACCTCTTTTTTACTTTCCTTTTTGGGATCATAATCACTATCATTTCCATCCATAGGGTGAGGTTCTTCAACATCATCATCACTGAGGATTGAAAATGATTAGTCAATATTTACTTTCACAACTCAAATTCTGCCCTAAGTGCTCAAATAGACTTTGTGTTTATTGTATTCTACATGTTAAAATGTCACTTTAATTTTAAATAGTACTAATTCTGTTATTTTTAAATAGACAACTATAAATTATTAAAATTTCATGCCTTTATTATATGAATATTAGTTTTAAAATAATTTTAAGCAATATATATCCATACTAAGTAAATAAAAACATATCCTGTTTATTTAAAGCATCTCAGTCTCATGTGCAAGACTGTTAAAAACCCCTACTTATTTTACAAGAAATCTGCAATTAAGGATACCTTCTCTGAAGGTATAAAACATAATAGAGACTTCACACAATCATCTAATAATTTTCCTAAGAAAATACCTGCTTTGGAATGGCTAAAAGATGATTGAAATACTTGGTTCGTAATACAATGTCATGTGCCCTGCTGCAATCAGAAATATTGCGGTGGGTAGGAAAAAGCATTCACTTTTGCCTTGTCAAAACTAGCAAAAAGGTTGACGGAAAAATCAGTATCGGTACTAGTAGTATTCCCTAAACTATGGATATGTTATCTGTTCAGAAATCTGAATCAGTTACAAATGAAGTCTAGTGTGAAACAGAAATGTTGACTACCATTCACTATAGTCGCAATCGATTGCTGTGATCTTGTATGCATGCATTGGAAAGAAAATGTGAATTGTCTTATGTGTGAGGTTTTTAAAATTATATTGCTTTATCAATGATAGAAACAAATCCACGTAATTATAGAAACAGGCTCTGTAAAAAAATCTTAAAAGAACCCCTGTCTACCTTGTAAGATATCTAGAAATATCTAAATATTTTATAAAGTCAACACGGGGTGGGGGGGTACTTTAAGAATTGTCTGTTCAGCTATTTCTAACAATAGAAAAACTATATACTGTATGTGAGATCACCGGGTCAAAAATGCTGTATATGGCATGTCATTTTATTTTCATTGGTTATAACAACACAAAAATACCTGTGGCTATAATTTAACAACTTCTATGCTCTGATATAAAGAAGCGGGCTTTCCATCTGCTTAACAAAACAGGTAGAGAGAAATGGAACAGTTTTCCCCAACTGGATGTCCTCCAGAAATGTTGGGAACGTCCCAGAATTTCAGTGTTTGCAGTGCTGGGACTTATACTTTCAACAAACTTGAAAGCACCAAAACTGGCATAGACCCTATTCCCTTAAACTAGAAATAGTCAAAGGTAAACAAAAACAAACAGAACGCCTACTCTCTCTAAACAGGTTACTTGTTTAAAAAACATATTGCATTGCTTACCTATCACCTTGATTATTTCTATTAGCTAGTTTTCTAGCCTGGCGGTCCATTAAACTTGTTCTAGAACGTGTTTTCTTCCAGGAATAGTAATATTTTACAAGGCTTGCAATAGTCTTGTCCGGAAGCTGAAACATGGTAAGAGTATGCAGACACTAGTTATAAATGCTATGGGAAAATTGGCACATAGTTTAATACGTGTGAAAAAAACCTTAAATCATAAGGTGTAATTTTAAGATGTGTGGACTTCAAATCCCAGACTTTCCCAGTCACCATTCTGGCTGGGAAATGAAGTCTACACATCTTAAAGTTGCCAAGGTTGAGAAACACTGCCATAAAAGGTCCATCCTCTTTTGATGGAAAATAGGATATTTATGTATATTATTTCTTAATCTTAGAAAGCAGAATTTACCTTAATCATTAATTCTGATGAAATAGCATTAGCCTTATAAATCTATTACTAATTACTAACAAGTATTTTCCCTTTACTTCTAAAATTTATTTTTTAAAGCTAAAGTCGGCTCAGGTTCTAGCTTCTGTTAAGGGATGGAACTTGAAAGACAGATTTATATTACTGTTAAATACATCTTCACAACTGAAAAAAGGAAATTTGGAATGAATACATGTAGATCTTAACTTTTATAAATGAAAAAGAATAAATAACACACCAACATGTATTCCACTAATTAGTTAAGTATATGGTCAGTTTTAATAATTAACCAAATGCACAATTTAACCAATAGCAAGTAATCATTGAAAATATTATATATCAATATACCGTATTTTTCGGACTATAAGACGCACCGGTGTATAAGACGCACCAAGATTTCGAAGAGGTAAGTAAGAAAAAAAAGTTTTTGCCCTCCCCCAGCCCCCAGGAGCACTCTGCAGACCACCCAAACCCTCTGCACACCCCATTTTTGTGAAAAACGGGCCATTTTTAAAAAAAACGGCATTTTTGCCCTCTTCCAGCCCCCAGGAGCACTCTGCAGACCTCCCAAACCCTCTGCACACCCGTTTTCGGGCGGGGTGGGGCTTCTGGAGGCAAAAAATGGCTGTATTCGGTGTATAAGACGCACCATTTCCACCCTCTTTTGGGGGGGGGGAAGTGCGTCTTACACTCCGAAAAATACGGTAATCTCTCTCTGTATCCGTGTGTCTCTCTCTCTCTATCTGTCTACACACACACACACCTGCTTTTAAGAAGAGACTGGGTGAGTATACCTATTGCAGCT
Source organism: Thermophis baileyi (assembly GCA_003457575.1). Taxonomy (NCBI): domain Eukaryota; kingdom Metazoa; phylum Chordata; class Lepidosauria; order Squamata; family Dipsadidae; genus Thermophis; species Thermophis baileyi. The sequence goes on from QLTV01000548.1 coordinate 8,488,831, forward strand.
TTGTGCAGTGATCCTACTTCCTTTCCCCAGAACAGAGACAAGTACTTTCAGTGTAAGAATTTTCCTAACAAGAGCTTATTTACTATTTCACTTCACCTTTCTTTTATTCTAATGCTCTTAAATGCAATCAACAGGAAATATGATTTTGTATCTTTTCATCCATTTTGTAATTTTTAAAAATTTCTTTTAATGTTTGTATATTTTTTATTAATTTCCATATTTTACAAATTTATGTCACTTATTCTGGATATTTCTGAACTTCTATCTGGAAAATCTTTAATTTGGGGAAACTGTTTTTCTATGGCATCATTATTGTATTATTTCAATGAATTTGAATTTTTCCTTTCAGTTTAGTTTCTGTATATGCCCACTAGATCAAAATAAAACAGACTGAATTTTTATCTGGGAAAGAAAAATATGCTTCTTAGCATGCCATACTGTAGTTTGCCTGTCTTCAATCATATACCACTTACTCTCTTGACCCTTGTGAAATACTCTGAAGGGGGGGGGCAGCCATTTATTTCCTTACCATTTGTTGAATTCTGTGAAAGCTTTTTCCATGGAAACTGAAAGCTTGTTCAAAAAGGACTTTATCTTCAACCGTCCACTCATCTGGAAAAGGAGTAAAATTCGGGAGATCTGCAAGGGATTTCTCAATGTTGTGCTTATGCCAGAACAACATGCCAAGTGCCTTTAAAAAAGAACCAAAGAGGTATAAGTTTCATGGGGTGCCATATTGACCTTTTACTTTCTTATCTTAATGATGTGCAAGATCACATCCAGGTTTGTCAGAAGGCACTTTTTACCCACCTAGCTGCACTTAATGTTTTTGATACTTTCTCCAATACAAACTATATATTCTGATGAGAAAAAAGAAATGGAAAGTTTCACATTTTACAGTATATCGTTGCAAACAATGTAACTGCCATTTAATCCCTTGTTTCTGCTTATATTCTACATTTTGTAGCCTGCACTGAACTACAATCAACTTCAAAGAGTTTACTTTAAAAAAATGAATTTTGCCCTTTCCAAATTATTAATTATTCTCACGAAGAAGTTTCAAGTAGATTGTTGAAGAGTATCTGTTGTGCTACAGTACTCAAGTAATATTTACACTGAAATAACTATACTTGTTTAAATAAATAAAACTGTAATTTGGAACTAAAATATTAAGTTCCATCATCTCCGACAATGCTGGCTGGATCGTTGACATTTTAATTGTCCAGAGGGCCACAGGCTTCATTTTCTAAATAAGCGGACATTGAGGTAATTTGAAGATCTTCCCCTTTCATATTATATAGTTTTACTTATCAAAGCCCTGCAAAGAAAAATGCTAAATTGTCTTGTACTAATTTAAAACTCTTACCTGTTCCACATTGTATCCATGTTTTTCCTTTGCTATAGCAATGTATTCATCCACTGTGTAACAGAAGGATGCTAGAATTATTTTCTAATATATTTACAGAAAAAAGAACATTTTAGGATCATGGATCCTGATTACATTCACCCATATTATTCCATTCTGGTTTATTTAAATACTGAAATATATATTTGTGCTCGTTAATTATCATATTATTTGTTTATCTTTATATCCTGCTTCAATTATACGCATCTCTAAAAAATGCATATACTGAAAAGATTCTATAGGAATGGAAAAAAACTGTTGGTCAAAACTGTAATCCTACATTGATTCAAGTGCAGTAAAAAATCCAACAATAAGCACAAAAAGGCCCATCTTGAAGTAATTCTATGGAAAGTCTAAAATCCAATTCATTACTACCCCAGAGCTTTCAAACACCTTTTCATCAGCTGTATAGGTACTTTGAGTTTTCTTCTTTCTAGCTTCTTTTCTGCTTCAATGAAATAATATTACACTCAAATATGAGTGCAATACAAGGAGATTCAATGCAGTGTTTCCTTTTTTTGCACTGTTGATCTTTATTGAAGAACAGCTTAGATCTCTGTATGGTTAAATAAGGTAGCAAGGAAAGAGAAGAATCAGATGAAGAGAGCTAAAAGTATAAAACTAATGTGGAGAGATAAATGTGACACTTTCAGAAAGTCTGATAAAAACTAGGGAGCAAGAATATTTCATTTAGAAGGGCAGACTTTATTTAAGCCCTGAAATATGCAACATGAAAATGTGATATATTTGTTAATTTGATGCCATTTCTCTAACACTAGATCAACTAATATTCAACAATCTAGGACAAAACTGAAATGGTTTCAGCTGTCATTTCCCCCATTTTTTAAAAACATTTTGCTCTTTAAAATCTAACTCTTAAAAGAATTAAATCCTAGAGTTATACAATTAGGAATCCTTCCTCTTTTGGTAACTGGAAAATATAGCAACATGGATTCATGAATCTATAAGTACTTTTGAAGCAAGGAACTGTTGAACAGGGATTCATGCATCCAATCATGCAATATATGGAACTGGCTATATATAGTAGCATGCAAGGACATCATACTAGATATATGAGCCTCTGACCGAAAGAGTATTCTTACGTTACCATGGCAGAGATAAATTGCATAAAAATTCTAAGTATCAAGATGATAACAGTACGTACACATATATTCATGTTGGATTAATAGAGTTATTTATTCTGGAAGCTAATATAGGCTATATATTAGAGCCGAGGTGGCGCAGTGGTTAGAGTGCAGCACTGCAGGCTACTTCAGCTGACTGCTAGCTGCAGTTCGGCGGTTCAAATCTCACCGGCTCAAGGTTGACTCAGCCTTCCATCCTTCCGAGGTGGGTAAAATGAGGACCCAGATTGTTGGGGGCAATATGCTAGCTCTGTAAACCGCTTAGAGAGGGCTGTAAAGCACTATGAAGCGGTATATAAGTCTAAGTGCTATTGCTATTGCTATATCCTTTCAGAGAACCCCTGGGAACTGATTGAATGCCACCTGGAATCAGATTTATTTGGTAATTATCTATTAGGATGTGTTATTTACTTCAGTTTATTTTGATAGTGATATTACTTTATTTTGTTCTAAGTCATCATTAATTGATTATAATTCAGCAGCATACACTTCAACCAATCAATGCTTCATCTAAAACTCCAGGTTTAGAAGCAACAGAATACTGAGCACACATATATATATTTGGTTTGCTGTTGCAGGATGTTCCATGTCCACAGTATGCTACTGAAGATTATTTTATTGCTCGTCACTATGCCTGATTTTATGTCACATCATATGTCTGTCAATCTAGAAAGTGTATTCATATGAAATGCAGGGATATATTTTCAATATTTTACCAGATTGGATCATTTTTGCTAGACAAGTCAATTAAATCCTGAAAATTTAACTTATTAATTGCACTGAGGTCAAAACACAAAATTGTAATAGCACTCAAGATGTACCTTTTAAAAAGTATAACATTTTTAAAAATCTGATGTTTTTTTTAGCGAAAGCAGTACATGCATCTGCACATTATAAAATTCCAAGTAGCATTTTCAAATAGAAATCAATACAATATCCACAGAGAGGTAATAATTGATTATTAACTGATCATATATATATATATATATATATATGTATTTAGAGCAAAAAACTATGCTTTATCACCTGCACATCAGTTTCATATTAATTTGTGCAATGAAATGTTTTATATGTTGTGACTTATAATCTGTGATGTAATCCTTATACATATTAATTCCCAGGATTCTATTTAATGCAGATTATCAAACTTACATTTGGCATCAGAAATATTATGATAAGGAGACCACACAAGCATTCCTCCATTGTCTTTATCTGTGTATTTTGTAGCTCCTGAAAGACAAGTTAGTATGTTCAGTACTTCAAAGAACACTTAATTCAGATAATAAAAACATTAAAATTTATTAAGTCAAAGCTGAAGCATAACCTGATCGACATTTTATTGCTAATATGCAATTAGACAAAACTATCCTGCATTTTTCACCTTGTAAGTAATGAAACAGAAACAATGGAAAACTTGTTCAAGTAGCAAAGGCTGGAATTCACTCCAATGAGAACTTTGCTTTCAAAAGTAATCAACCTTGATACAACTAAAATAATTCCATGTGCTGAGCATTTAGAATAATACATTTAGTTCTATTAGGAAAAAGTTATCTTAAGGTAAAGCTCTTAACACCATGTCAGAGAAGGCATAGCTAATGCGTATGGAAGATAGCTATTATCAACTATCTTTGCAAAATAATTAAGAGAGGTAACAGGAAAAAATTAAATCTGAAATTCAAACTGAACATCTTATTTATTTTCCTATGAGCTTGTGGAATATATTGCATTCTTTACATTAATAAGGAATTGCTTCTCAAACTATTGTCATAGCTAGTAGCATCTTCTAGATTATCTTGAAAATCTATGAAGCATCACCTCTGGTTACTACTTGGATGGGAAGCCACCAGAAAATCCCAGGGCTTTAGACTAGATTGGAAAGTCAAAAATATCCCAGAAAATGGAATCATTACTAATTCATATCACTAAATGCTATGAAAAATGTCCTGAAATTTTTTTAGCTTAAAGCAAAATTTTTCAACTCTAAGACTATTCAATCTCTCCTGAAGGACTGCTATTAGTTTTTCACATCATTAATAGAAAAGCTGTGAAGTGTCAGAGCTGAAGATTACCACTAGTTCCAAATTTATCCTATTATGAGGTGAAAAGAAAATTGTCTAACTGAGAATAGAAAGCTTTAGGGCCACACTCAGTGGTGAGATTCAAATTTTTTTACTACCGGTTCTGTGGGCGTGGCTTGGTGGGCATGGCAGGGGAAGGATACTGTAAAATCTCCATTCCCACCCCACTCCAGGGGAAGGATACTGTAAAATCTCCATTCCCTCCCCACTCCAGGGGAAGGATACTGTAAAATCTCCATTCCCACCCCACTCCAGGGAAAGGATACTGTAAAATCTCCATTTCCTCCCCACTCCAGGGGAAGGTTACTGCAAAATCCCCATTTCCTCCCGATCAGCTGGGACTCAGGAGGCAGAGAATAGATGGGGGCGGGGCCAGTCAGAGGTGGTATCTACCGGTTCTCCGAACTACTCAAAATTTCCACTACCGGTTCTCCAGAACTGGTCAGAACCTGCTGAATACCACTTCTGGCCACACTGACGGGGGAAGGAATTTATTTATTTTTATGTCACTCATGTTATTCACTAAATAAATGTTCCGACACCTGGTAACTGGCAAAAGCAGAGACTCGGCAAAGAAAATGATCTAACAGATGGGCATACTTAGGTTCCCACTACTAAATAGTGTCATCTTGCAGGACTAAGCAGGCATGCCTTATCACACATCTCTGAGATTTAGAAGACCTTGACCCTCGGTATCTTCTGAAAGGCTGTGAGGACCTAGGGCGTTAGGGCTGGGTTGTTCCCCCCCCCTTAGGACATTAGGATTAGGATGTTAGGGGAGCTCAAGCTCAATTTACATTTGTCTATTTTTGCGTAATTATAATGCCTCAGGTTTTCTTTGCTTTGGAGTATTGTCGATGATAGAGTTTTATATAGATTTTTTATTGATTGTTTGCTGTCCAGGGTTATGTATTTAAGATTGTTGGCCATATAAAATGTTTGAATAAATATTTTTTTTAAATGACAGAAGAAATTACTAATAAGTTCCTGATCAAGTAGTCCCTTGATAGGGGGAAAAAGGGGTAGATTTGCACATTGTTTATCCAAGCTCATGATTATGCATTAAATTTGTCTGCCCGTTTCTTCTATATGCATGATTAAAATGCTGACTAAAATTCACTTAGCCTAGCTTAGGCATGATACATAAACATTGGACATTGCATCATTAAACTAGAAGCCTGATAGAGTGCAGTCCTGCAGGCTACTTCAGCTGACTGCTAGCTGCAGTTCGGCGGTTCAAATCTCACCGGCTCAAGGTTGACTCAGCCTTCCATCCTTCCGAGGTGGGTAAAATGAGGTCCCAGATTGTTGGGGGCAATATGCTGACTCTGTGAACCGCTTAGAGAGGGCTGTAAAGCACTGTGAAGCGGTATAGAAGTCTAAGTGCTATTGCTATTTTAAAAAATACTCTCTAGTTTAATGAAAGCAAATGAAATCATAGCCCTGTGTTCCTACATCATGCTAACCTAGGCCAAAAATGCCACAGATAGCTTACTTGCCATATTCACTCAAGGAAAGGAGTCACTGCTTAATAATAAATCTACATAAGCATGATGTGGAAATGTGATCAGAAGAGAAGCTGAAGAAGTCTCCCAAGGCAGAAAAGAGAAAGATGAGAAAACAGCAAAAACAAACTTAGCATGCCTAAGATAGGATATGTAGTCAACAAGACATGGGCAACAGATTGTCAACCTCAGTTGCATGCACCTAATCTAATAGGGGTGGAATTCAGTCAGCAATAAAAGTCCAAGCATTTGTGATGCTATAGAAACATGAGTATTTGGTAATCAAAGATGAAATCTGCTTCCATCGCAAGGTGCAGATATCATGGATTGTGAGAATAGTGATGAATCTTTCCCCACTAATCTTTCCTCATATACGTGTTGCTGGATATAGAAGGAATCACATTCAGAGATCAACTGAAATCAGAAGGATGTGTCATGACTTGCTGATTTAAATGGATCCGTTTTAGTATGATTAACTCTGAATCCAACTTGTAGCAAAAAGCCTAAGAATGTTTTCAAAACAAGGAAATAAAGAATCACAAGCACTAATATCTTCAAACTGAGATAAAATCTAGAACCACCATAACTACAGAAAACATAGAGAATATTTATTAAAGCTGTATATTAAATTTTTATTAGCTGTTCAATTATGAATTTGAGATGGCAGGCATATAAATTGCAATAAATAAATGTATTGTAATAATATACATTTATTTATATATGTAATAATGACTAAATAATTGGTATACAACATAAAATCTGAGTGTGACACAGAATCATTTCTGTATAGAAGCATCTAAAAATTATCATAGTTGGCAAGTCAGTAAATAAAATGATCACATGATCAATGAAGAAAACCAGGACACAAAGGTAGATACAGGTAGTCATTGGAACACGAGCATTTGTTCAACAACTGTTCAAAGTTATGATGGCACTGAATGAATGGTACCTATGATGGATCCTTGTAGTTTCAGCTGTTGAAATGTCCCGGTGATCACAATTTCTTACATTTCCAGCTGGCTCCCCACAAGCAAAATCAATGGGAATGCTGTCAGGAAGTTGGATGTCGCAGTCATGAGCGGTCCTTGCTTAATGGTGGCCACCAGGACTGCCAGAATTGCCATAGCTAAACAGTGTGGTCACATGACATTGCCCTTTTGACCATGTCACTTAGTGACACAAATTCTGGTCCCAACTGATGTTGTAGCCCAAGGACTACCTGTATTCTAGCTGAGGAATTCAAATAATATCCTTGAAGGTAACTACTAAAAGAGAAGACATGATAAAACACCCAGCTGGGTTCTGGGCATCTATACTGCATTGCGTAATTATAGCCATAACAAAACAAGGGTACAAATAAAAATAAAATTCAGTCTTAATAGAAGGAAAAGGTAATTATAGCAATAGCAATAGCACTTAGATTTATATACCGCTTCATAGTGCTTTACAGCACTCTCTAAGCGGTTTACAGAGTCAGCACATTGCCCCCAACAATCTGGGTCCTCATTTTACCGACCTCGGAAGGATGGAAGGCTGAGTCAACCTTGAGCCTGGTAAGATTCAATCTGCCAAACTGCTGGCAGCCGGTGATCAGCAGAAGTAGCCTGCAGTACTGCACTCTAACCACTGCGCCAATTCTATATCATTACCAAACCACCACCCTGCAGAATTATTACTTTTATTTTTATTGTAAAAACTTTAAAACCAGTATTAAAAATTCAAGAACATTTTATACAATACTAAAAATTATATAAGGTAATGTTGGAGATAAAATATTGCATAGGATTAATCTAGAAATACAACATTTTTAGAAATTTCAAAGCAACAATTTTTTCTCAAATTTGAGGAAAAAATAGTTCGGAAGAATTCTTCAGTTATAAAGTCATTCTTTGCAAAATAGGTAAAATATTCTTAGTAAATAAAACTGAAAGATATAATTGAATCATGCAATAATTATACATTTATTGATTTAATTTACTTTACATTTTTTAAATTTTTGTTGCAACTTAAACTAGCAGTTCTAGGAATTTAGCATATTTTATTATTGCAAGTTGCAGAAAAAAGACACCAAATAACTCATCTGAAAACAAGGAATTGAAACACTAAAAGAAAAATGTTATAAACTGTGGACTTTGTTTCCTTTTATATCACTGATACAAAAAGCATTCATTTCAAAGACAAAACAAGCTGAGAAAAAAAGAGGGAATAATATTTGCTATATAAAGTGATAGCTAATCATTTCAGTTTTTCTGAATCTAAAATACTACCAGCAATTTGACTTCTGAGCCGTTTAAAAACTTTTAGCATGTCATATAAATCTATTTTGTCTGGAGTAAGCTTCACTCTCCTTTCATGGTTTGTTAATTTGTTAATTATGTAATTAATAAATAAATATGTTAAGCAATGTTAATACTGTATTTTGTTAATTTGATATATTTCCATGCACAACACATTTTTTATCTTAATTTGAAAAGAATCTTTTAGGAAACATTTTATAATGATCTTTTTATTTCTTCAACTATTTCAGAAAAAACACAAAGAACAGTGTTATAGTAGTAGTAGCAGCAGCAGCAACAGCAGCAGTAAAAAAGACAAAAATAAATTTTCCACACATTTTCTGGGTTCTTTTCAGGATTTTCCTTTCACCTGGCCCTAGCTTCCCTGCAAGCCTTCTTAGTGAAAGCTTTTATAAGTCACCAAAGAAAATTCTTCAATTTCCCATTTTTTTAAATCAAATGACAGTTTAATTCTATATATTTTTCCACTCAGATAATTTGATTTGTTCTTCATTGCTGATAGATTTCTTTTTGCATTTTGCTTGTGTCCCCAGGTCAGATTTGGGTTCTTTCTTTTGACAAAGTCGAAGTACTGTATGCCTGTCCTGACATAAAATTTGCTGCCCCCTGTTCCAGGCAATACCTAACCTGGAACAGATGCAACATCTGCAAACAGTGTTCTCTTTATGACACGTTGGACATTTTAAAATGGAGACCAAAAGTTCTTTTCCCTTCCATTATATCCCCAGTTGACATTAAATTGTTTACCAAATTCTCTCCTTAATATGGGATGGTGCTAGGCCTCGAGGGGAAAGAATGGTAGGTTTAGTCTTTTATTGAAATTTGATTCTGCACATATATTTTGCATAAGCACCATTCAAAGGGAGTTTGACTATCAACTGATACTTGCTGTCCTTTTTGACATGGCTTCAGTGCTCTTCCTGAACAGTACTACACTCATGTTCAAGAGCAGCCCAAACAAAAGTTGACAGGCACTGGAGAAGTTTCACCATAAAGCACGACTGGGAACCTCTCTCTTTCTTGCCTATCCTGCATCATTCTGCAACTTTTCTGCTTTCACTGCTGCTAGTTATACTCATCCAAGCTTTGAAGCTGGGCTCTCCTCTCCCCGCCCAAGGATGTAGAGGAGAGCCCAATTTGACAGTTACTTTCCTACTGCCCAATGTAGAATAGCTCTGAAATTACATCAAAAGCTAGAGAGAAAAGGCATATACTCCATACCACCCTAAAGTGCCCAATAGATGCCATGCTTAGGTATCTTTTGATAGTCCTACCAAAAGAACTCAGTTGATGAAACATATCAGATTGTACTCCACAGCAAAATTGCCACAGCTTGTTGTCTGCTTAAAGGAGGAAGTATTATTTTGTCAAGGAACAGCTGAGGGCAACTTTAACTATCTCAGGTATGGGTCAAGATGAACAAATGCCATGAAAAAAAAAAGATTGCCAGAGTATGTTCATGTCATGGATATGTGCAAATGAAGAAAATATCTTTAGGTAACATGTCATCTAACACAAACAGGGTGATTTCTCATATGAAAATGTTTAGACTTTGATACTTCAAATTCCCTAATGCACAGAAAAGATATGAGTAATATAATATCATATATTACCGTATAAAATATGATAAGAGCTGTGGTGGTGCAGTGGTTAGAATGCAGTATTGCAGGCTGACTCTGCTCACTGCTAGCAGTTCAATGCTGAACGAGGTGGATAACATGAGGACCCAGACTGTTGGGGGCAATATGCGGACTCTGTAAATTGCTTCGAGAAGGCTGTGAGGCACTATGAAGCGGTATATAAGTCTACGTGCTATTGTTATTGCTATTCAACTGATACTTTTCAGTATCAGAAAGTAAACAGGGTGAAGGTAAAATTGGTAAAATTTAAATAGTAGGGAGAATTCAATTAAAGAAAACAACTAGGTAAAATATATAAAAACCAAATCCATAGGTTTAATCTATTAAGCAAAAAAATGAAAGTAAACTTAGGGAAAGAGGTTACATGAGAAATCAAGACAATTCTTATAGTCTGGCACACTATAGGCACCAAATACTAATGGCAATCCATCCTTAAAATATTCTATACATCTTTAATAGCACTGCTTAAGAAGCATTGTAGTATGGGTAGGTAGTTCAAAATGTTAATCCTAGCTGTGGGTATTTGAAAGATTGAGAGGAAATTTGGATGCGATAGTGAAAACCACTTTTTATACCACATTTTACATGAATAGATCGATGATAAATTCAGGATATAATATTCTCTCATGTAGTTTAAAATGACAAACATTATGATAATCCTGGAAGTTAAGTTCGTCAGAGAGAAAAAGCTATTAGATAGGTTGTTGTCATCTACTGCTATTTTCTTATAAATACCCAGTTCTGTGAAATTATTAATCATTTGACTCAAGAAGGTTTATGGAACACATAATCAAAGTTAGGTGATTATGAGATGGTGTTTCACATTTCAGCCCTCAGCAACCTATCTGATAGTTTATGCTTCTCTTATAGTTGGATCACTGATTGAGACCAAATGGATGAACTGTAAACAAATATGACATTCCCAAATTATCTACAACCATACTAAATACTGGGGACTCTATCATCATAGAGGAACAATAACAGCTGTGAAGTGGCAAATAGGTTGTAAAAGAGGCGTGACTTTTGTTAAATGTCTAAATGGCATATCAAAGAAACTTCTGGGAACAAACAAGAAACACAACAAACTTTGTTGTTGTTAGTTGCAAAGTCTTGTCCGATCCATCGCAGACCCCATGGACAACGTCCTCCAGGCCTTCCTGTCCTTTACCATCCTCTGGAGTCCATTTAAGCTGACGCCTACTGCTTCAGTGACTCCATCCAGCCACCTCATTCTCTGTCGTCCCCTTCTTCTTTTGCCCTCAGTCTTTCCCAGCATTAGGCTCTTCTCCAGTGAGACAACAAACTAAGAATGGACAATACTTCAACTGCAAATTCTTCTTTTACTAGCATTGTTTAGGGTATTGTTTAATTTATATTAAATATGCAAAACTACAAAGCACTTTTAAAATCAAGAATCCAGCCACAAATTCTATCAACCACTGATAATATTTTAAAATATGATGAATCGAAACAAAAGCCAACAGTATATATGACAGGTACAACAAAACTAAACCCGAATCTTTTTATTGTTGAAACCAGTTTCCTAGCTATAAAATTAAACATTTATAATTGATAAGATTTTAATAGCAATAGTAAAATATTTCTAAAAAAGATAATCAGTTTGCTTCTTCTTTAAAACAAAAGGTTCAGAATCACCTTAGAATGAAATAATAGTTTCAAGAGAAGGGCGCCATTATTGGCAGCAGTAATCAACTGACATAGATTGTCCAGGTTTACGGAAGAGTTAGTAGTGCATCCTTGTATATATGGCTAGAAATAAGACTATGTTTGAATAATAGTGATGCCCTGCTAATACAGTACATGCAAATTAAGACTGAGATAAGTCAGTATCAAGAAGTGCAAGTTTGTCTATTCCATCACATGGTGAACAGAAGTATTGCTTATTATATTGAAAACTTCATTACTCCCCACTTTTAAATATTGGAAAATCAAGAAAGCAGGATTTTTCAATATTCTTGGAATAAAATACTCTTTTCAAACTACTGTAGATGCAAGACAGGTAAGTTTTTGAAAATTTAAAATCCTTCCTTTCTTACTTAGAAGACAAGAGCCACCTTCTCCATACATAAGGCCTGCTTATTTCAACTTCCAAACATCAAAAGCTGGCTCTGCAAACCTTCAGTGACCACGAACAAGCTGCACAAAGCCTTGGGGGAGGGGTGCCAAAGAAAATCCTACACCTTTAACCTTCACAAAAGCAACTCTCCTCCTTTCACTCTCACATAACAGTCAACAGAATTCAATTATTCTCATTATAATGAACACATGCAATAAACTCCCATTTTTGAAAACATCAGAGAGATCAAGTTACAAATATATTTTAAATATATATATATATATATGTATATTTACCAGGATCAAAGTCAGGGATGCGAGCTTGATAGTCTGCTCCGACCCTCATTCCTACATCTGCAATGGAAGAAAAAATAAATGCATCTCTTAGAGGGGCGGAAGGGAAAGGACGCCTTTCTTTTCAATGATTGAAGTATAGTCATTACAAATTAAAATGTGGAGATTGTGATCTAGAAGCATCACAGACAATGCAATAGACAATTACCAATAAGCACAAGCCTTGCTGCTTTGATAGCCTCAAAGCCTTGAACAAGTAGGGAGAGAAAGAGAGAGAGAGAGAGAGAGAGAGAGAGAGAGAGAGAGAGAGAAGGAGGGAAAAAAGAGATTACTCCCCCCACCACATATACACCGGAAAAAGAAATGCCTACTTCCCTTTAACATTCCAGGTAGGGATTAATTTCCAGAAAGGCAACAATTGTGCTAAATTAAATTTAGAAAGATACAGAAACGGTCCCTTTACTTTATTGTGCTGATGCAGCACAATGTTGCGTGGGTGTATGTCTCGAGTGCATTCCTAGCAGAGAAAAACAAGACAGAAAGGGCTGCACGTAGCTAGACCTGCGTGTACCACTCTTCATGGCAATCCTTTCATAGTCCAGACACCCACAACGTACTCGCTTGCAAGGTTATATGCCACTAAACGTGTAGTGTTGTACACACACGTAAAATGCCATGCAGTACCGCGCCTGAGCTGCGGTTGCATTACACGTGTGTCCATTGTGAAAATGCACACCCACTCTCCACGGGATAGATGGATGATAGACAGACGGACAAGCAGGCACACACACACAGCGCGCGCGCCCGAGGGAAATCGAGGACGCGCGCGCGTACACGCGCGCACCCCCCCACACTCGCGTTATCGGCACCCTGTGTAGACCCTATCGCGCGCACACCTCACTCTTTCCTGCACGAGCGCGCGCTCGCGCGCACACCCCAGCACAGAGACCTATAGAAGCTCAGTGCAGTCGCCACCAGTCAGCCAGTACACAGGGGCGACGTGACTAGGCCCAAATCTACCCGCTCGGGAGAAAAAAAGGGTGGGGGAAGATAAAGCCCGCACCGTGCTCGTCGCCGCTGTCACCGCCGCCGCCGCCGCCGCTTTCCGGCTCGAAAAAGTTCCCGTTGGAACCGGGGCTGCTGCCGCCACCGCCGTTCTTGGTGCCGTTGGGGGCCGCCCTATTCTTGGCGCCCACCAGGAGCTCGGCTCCTTTCTCCATCATGCCCGGCATGACGGCTACCCAAGAGAGGGGCGGCCGGCGGTGGCAGCCACTGCCGAAGGGGGGGAAAGTTAATACGGAGCCGCCATGTTGGTGCCCCTTTCCCCCGCCCCCCCCCGCGGCTCGGGCCGCCGCGGCGCCGGCGCCTCCTTCCTTCTCTTCCCCCCCCCTTTACTCGACTCCTCCGCCCACGGATCGGGGATCCCTCCGCGGCAGCCCAGCCGGATCTAGCCTCACACGTTGGGAACGTTCGGCGAAGGCGGGAGCGGCGGTGCTTTGCTGCTGGTCTTCTGCCGCGCGGAGTTGGCGGGCCCGGTCCCTCCGCGGCTAACGGAAGCTGTCTTCGGTAACCGTGCGCCGAGGCTGCTTTCCTTCAGCTCGGCGGGACCCCTCGCGTGAACCCGCTCGTGCGCACGTTGGTCTCACTCGCATCGGAAGATTTGCTCCTGGGTTAAATAGAGCTTTGAGCGTGCCTTTGCCATACGAGGATTTGATGTTCTCTGGCCGCTCTCGTTCCGGCGATTCTTTCATTGCTTGAAAATGTCACCCTGTATTTTTATGCTTCATTGTTTTAAAGTATTAGGCGTGAACTTGATACGATTGGGATTATTGGCACGAAGAATAGGGGAAGAGGAGGATGAGACCTTCCTTTCAGATTCCCGGGGGTAGTGAAAAGAGGGGGGGCGGAAACATTTGGGGGGATTTTGTGTATGGGGTTACAGGGAAATTGTTATAATCCGCCATAAAAGTACTCTGGAGTTTTTGAAGATATGCTTAAGCATGTGTCCTTTGGGCTGAGAACTTGTAATTTCAACATTGCTGAATGATAAGCACGTGTGAAATGAATCAAGTGGGATGGGATCCAACTGCTGTTCAGGGTAGGAACTCAAAAATACTCCAGGCAGATGCCCACCTCTGCTTGAACTCAGCCCCATAAGGGGAACACACCACTTTTCTTGGTAAGTACTTCCGCTGCCAAACTCTTCTTGCTACTGTATTAGGAACAGATTTTATTCCTAACATTCCATATGTCATTTTATAACTGAAACCATTTTTCTGTATCTGGCACTTGGTGTTTTGTCTGACCAGTTGACAACTCCTGGCTGATCTTGTTTAGGCTTTGAAACTAAGCAGAATTGGGCCCACGTATATTACCTGTCTAGAAGATCTCCAAAGTAGTGGCAAAGGTAGAGGCTAGTCTGGGGAGACAAAGCAAAGTATTCTAGATGAAAGCTGTGACTTTCTGAATTCCCCAGAAAGCCATAGGAATTTTTTCCTGGGGTTTAGGCCATTAAAGCTTGGCTCTTCCAGCTGCTTGGTCTAAATCAGGGGTGACAAACTTGTGGCCTCACGGCAGCGTCACATGACGTATCACAACTTTCCCTTTGCTAAACCCGGCATGGGCGTGGCCAGCATGTGACACATGCGGGCCGCGAGTTTGACAGCCCTGGTCTAAATGAAAGAATGGATGTTGCTGAAAAACAGAAGGCTTTTGGAGTTAGAAGGGAATGGTTTGTGATTTGTGTGGCATGGATATCTAAAATACATTAAAACTAAGGTTAATGTAGATTTTAAAATTCATTTTGTTAGATGTGCCACCCTGAGAATACAAAACCGATATAAACCTAGGCTGTGCCTAGGTTGACTTGCTTCGATACATTAGAATTTTGTTAAGGAGAATATAAAATAAAAACGAGAGCTGGCCATAGAAGTATATTCATATCATTGGTAATTATTAGAAAGATTTAAACTAGATAAAATAACTTAGTTTTGAACAATGTAAGACTGAATTTGAACTGGAATTGTGTACAAATGAAGATGTTATTGCTAAAATGTATCTACTTTTTATTGAAATATGAAACAAGTGAAAATTATGGTAAAATGGGCTAAAAACTTTGGTTACAATACACATATGGATCAGTGGGAGAATATATATATGGTTGAAAGGATTGAAATTTACGCTATGTTATGGTTTTAAAGATAAGTTTTATAAAATGTATTGTTGGTACATTGGAACAACTGTCCAGAATGTATAAATGTTCTTCAAACTTATGCTGGAACTATAACCAACAAGAAGGGTCATTTTATCATGGTTGGTGGACTTGTAAAAAAGCCAGAAAATGTTGGAATCAATTACATATAATAATACAGAAGATTCTAAAGACTCATATACAATTGAAACCTGAGACTTTTATTTTGGGATTGTTTTATAAGCAGTTGGAAAAAATATTTATTTTCATGTATGACAACTGCAATGAGACTATGTAATGCACAAGGGCGGGGGGGGGGGGAATCAACTTTACCCATAATGGAGGAATCAGTAATAAAGATGATGGAACTTGCCGAAATGAACAAATTGTTTTAATTAGAGATAAGACATTGTTTAGGATTAATAATGATTGGAAACACATTATTTTTTAAATATCTTTATGAAATTTCACAGTCAAATATCAGAAAAGGGAAGAGGGAAAAACAAAGCAAAACAAAGTGACAAAAAATACATCAAATTTATAACAAATATGACCTCTTGAGTTTCTTTTAGTCCAGAAATAATAACAATACAACTTGTCTAGCTTTAAACAAATGATGCTAATCTTTAAAATAAAATACTAATAATCAACATTCTAAAATACCAATATTCATAAGATACTCTCTTAATTTTAATCTAACATATAATAAGTGAAATGTAAATACCTTGTTTAAAAAGCTACAGTATTTCTCTAGTTCAATGTAATCCTCAAATCCTGAAGTCAAAATCTGATTTTTCTCCTTGTCTTGTAAGCAATCTAATAGTGATCTCCAGGTCACAAGAATAAGAAATATAGTCAAGTTATGGTCTCTAAGCAAAATAGTCAATTTCACCATTGGACTAGATCCATTAATTTCAGAAACCATTCTACCACTGTGGGTATATATTTCTCTTTCCATCTTTGGGCATATAACAACCTTGCTGCTGATGTCATATATAAAAACAAAGTGCTAGGTTTTCTTTCCAACATATAATTATACTTCCAACTGCTGTAAAAGAAAATTGGAAATAATTTCTTTATAATCAATAATAATTTATATTGATTTTTCTTTGATTTTTGCAATTTTGTCTTTTCTCTTTTTTCACTTTTTAATTTTAAAATACTAGTTTTTATTGTAGTGTTGTAGTTTACTTTGTTGTTGTGTGATTTTCTGGTCTGTTAATTGTACTTGTTTATTGTTACCAGTGTGAAATTCTGAGTTGGTTATTGCTCATTTAAACTTTATGAATAATTCCTAACCTTATTTTACAGAAGCGGGCATGTAAACTGCTCAAAGGTGGTGATGATTGGACCAACATATAAGCCCAATAAATAACTATTGTTGTAAAGATTTCAGGTGATTTAATCAATAGAAATTAAACTAATTTGAGAATATATTTACTTCTTTTTTCCCCTAACGTTGGGATTTTATTTGTGATACTCCTTCAGCTGTTGGCTATTGTATCTCAGATTTAAAAATGCATAGGTTGCAATCATTCTACATAGTTTACAAGCCCATTATTATCTTTCCTGTTTTATTTGCTGAGCCGAGGTGGCGCAGTGGTTAGAGTGCAGCACTGCAGGCTACTTCAGCTGACTGCTAGCTGCAGTTCAGCGGTTCAAATCTCACCAGCTCAAGGTTGACTCAGCCTTCCATCCTTCTGAGGTGGGTAAAATGAGGACCCAGATTGTTGGGGGCAATATGCTAACTCTGTAAACCGCTTAGAGAGGGCTGTAAAGCACTATGAAGCAGTATATAAGTCTAACTGCTATTGCTATTATTTACAATTCCAGTTAGTCTGAATTTTTACTTTACTTTTATTTGCATTTCTATGCCGCCCAACTCCCAAGGGACTCTTAATCCTTAAAATGTCATCCCAGATCTAGACAAAGTCTTTGAGATGATATGTGACTAGTACAAAATAGAGTATAAACAAATATTTGAAGAATACGCTTATATTAAAGTATATCAGAATTTTGTGGTGAGAAGATGTAGCTTTTTGTCAGTTTGAACCCTGTAGCTCAGAGGTCTTCAAACTTGGCAACTTTAAGACTTGTGGACTTCAACTCCCAGAATTCTCCAGCCAGCTTCAATTCTGAGAATTGAAGTCCACAAGTCTTAAAGTTGCCAAGTTTGGGGACCCCTGCTGTAGCTCTTCAGAAATAAACCAACTGATCATTATGTTAGAGAGAAAGAATCCTTCACAGAGGTAGGGTGGGTGAAATAAATGATGAAGTGCATTGTAATCAGAGATTATTAATTATAAATATATTGAGAAGGCTACTGTTCTGACAACAAGCAAGCAAGAGTTCTGCATAATGTATTTTATACAGTACAATAAATATACAATTTAGGAACTAAAATTGAGGAGCAATGCAAACTTTAAATTAGCTTTACACATTTTTAATCTGCAAAAAATCCCCTAAATATAAATATGTTTTCCACCGTAAAGAAATCAAATTGCATCATACTTCAATCATTTATTGCTCAATACTAAGTTAATTAAAATTGTTGATGTCAAAAGGGAAACTAATTTTCAATTAATTTAAAAATCATTTTTATTTTTTAACATCCTTAAAAAAAAAAATTTAAGCCCACCTGGATAACAAATGTGCTCATTTAGTCCAGTCCATTTAGTTCCTATTTACTAGGAAGTGAACTGACCATAAAAATTGCTCTCTCTAAAAAAAACCATGAGTGCAATGTTGCTATCTCTTTCGTGTTTCCTAAAGTTATTGCAAAAATTGTTTTAAGTTTTTAAACTGCAAAGCTTTTGGGAAAGACCAAAAGAGGACTGCAGTTTAAAAAGTTCTTTTTTGCTGCATTTACGACTATTTTAAAAATCTCAACAAAAAGTTGCTTATTTGAACTATAACTCTTTATATAATCCTATAAAATCATCAGTATTTATTCAATGGTCAGAAATTGTAATGGAATGTGTGGATGACCTTGGGGAATGAGGAAAAGAGAGGCAATCTAGGAAACAATCAGACAAAAGAGGCAGGAACCCCCAGTGGCTTAACGATTATTAGAGAAAGTAACTTAGGAAGGCCCTGTCCTAATGGACCAAGCAGTTAAATGTGGTGGCAGGAAGTTTGTACTTTCAGATTTGCAAGATTCTATTAATGTAGCCTTGAGATAAGTGTGATTTTTTTTTTGCTACTTCCAGAAAATTTTAAAACTCCTCATCTCACCAGTAAGATGTTGGTGATTCTATTTCATTGGGCCATTCTTCTATCAACACTTTATTTTCCAGAATGATCTTTATAACATTAGGACCATTATCACTGTCCTGATCAGTCATGTCAGTTATCACAATTCCCATATCTTGCAGCTTCTCAAGAAGCACATTCATCATTGTGTCATCAATGTCAAAAAAAATCTACACAATGTTCTCTGACAGTCATCACTGGAAGGGCATTTTCACTAGTTTCTTGGGCTACAACGTGCATCATTTAAGTTATTTGTTTCATATGACTGCTGTCAGATTTATGATCCAGAAGATCGGAGTAGAATCTTGCTGACTTCAGATTTGTCACAAACGTCTGTTTAATTTTTGTTGGTAGAAATTCCATGATTTCATTTTGAATTGCTTTCCAAAATCAGTGATAGGTGTACATTTTTGCGGAGATGGTATTTCTAAATGTACTCCTAGAACACAGCATGAACTCGGCCATCAACACCACACTTTGAAGGATGTTGGGAGCACATTATATTTTACCATCCCACAATCTTCACAGTGCCCCACCAACCTTTTTTGGTCCCTGTTAAAGACCACTGATGTCTTTGACTTTTCCCTGCCTTTATACCCTCCCATCAATCTCCATTATTTCTGCACAGAACAACCATGTCTGTATCTGGAAGTAAACAGCCCTGCTTCACATGTCTACAAAGCACCCATGTCTCTATTCAGACACAAATCACCCAAAACTAGCTATTTGTGCAAGAAATAGGTCACGCACAAACCATTTTGCACAGCTTAAACATTCAGCATACAATGCCTATCTATTTTGTCAGCAGCAGCCTAACTCTTAACTATTGGGGATTTCACACTAATTTATTGGATGGAAAATTCTATTTTTATTGTCCTGAGGAACATGATTTTTTTTTCATTTGTTATGACCCATGCAGTACAGCAAAGTCCTCCATTTCGATGGATCCACAGATTTAAGGAATTAAACTTGCCAGTAGCTATTCCTTGTGTCTCTACCATACTTTATTCTGTCTACACTTGTAACTTATTTCATTTTAATGTATGCCGATTAGTGTACATTCAAAGTGACAAAGTTATTCTAAGTTTCTAAGGTTACATTTGAGGACCAGATATGGATTCTGTATTAGCTGCATCTGCACTCTAACTGAACATCAGGTACAGTATTTTTTCATCATTTACATCCTCACTGGGGCTTGAAAGCTCACCAAGAAAGCACAAGTCTGTGTATCTCAGGTGTGTACTTCTTGCTCAGATACAGAAAGATACTTTTGTTTCTTTTTCTGAGTGATGCCTCAGAAGTTATTTCCAATCTCACTCATGATCACTGTTCTCTACCAGCAATAGTGGCTTAGTTAAAGCAATGTTTCAGTGAGGAAGATAACCTCTTAAGAACCCAAGTCACTCCTAGTGTCTCCTCTGTCTCTGACAGCTGCTCATCAGTTGTTTCAAATGGATTTTGGACAAGCAAGAGGAAGCTCCCTTAGAAGCTGGGGTTCATTGGTCCAGGCTCATGACAATGCTGTAGTAGACGCACTACTTGCTGCTTTCTATTATTCCCTTTATCTTTTGTCTCACCTTCTTGTTATATTTTTTGTGCCCTTTTCCTTCCAGCAAAAGCCATTTACTATTTCTTGCTGGAGGAAATAGAGCATATAGAATACAAATACTCCTGCGACAGGTGCAGCTCTCTGTATAAGGAGCCGAGGTGGCGCAGTGGTTAGAGTGCAGCACTGCAGACTACTTCAGCTGACTGCTAGCTGCAGTTCGGCGGTTCAAATCTCACCGGCTCAAGGTTGACTCAGCCTTCCATCCTTCCGAGGTGGGTAAAATGAGGACCCGGATTGTTGGGGGCAATATGCTAACTCTGTAAACCGCTTAGAGAGGGCTGTAAAGCACTGTAAAGCGGTATATAAGTCTAAGTGCTATTGCTATTGCTATTCTAGATCCTAGTAACTCTCCTTCCACAGTCTGACTTTCATATCTTGGCTTTCTTAGCATCACTTCAGGAGCTTGGCATAGATCTTAGCCACACACAGTGTTAAAAGGAGGATTTGTTGCTACACTTCTTGATAGCAAAGCAGTAGGAGATAACAGAGAAAAAGGCAAAAGCAGGAATACAAGAATTATTTGCAGATGAGAACTTAGCTGGACTAGGCGAATTCCAAGTCAAGCAGTCCAAGGCAAAACTGAAGATTTGCATTGCCAAGACAAGGAAGAGATAAAGTCTCAGTCAATTAGCCAGCCAGGATCATAAATTACTGAATTCCGGGCAAGAATCACAGAACACGAAGCAGATGCTCAAGGTTCTTCTAACAAGGGAACACTGTTACTCTGAAATTTAAATTCTTTCACTGCTAAACATCAAGCCACCAGAACGTACTACATTCAAATTACTACAGTTTCTCCTTAATTTTACCTTAATTTGTGCTATGAAGACATGATACAGTGAGCAAACTCTGATATGACAAATATTTGCAGTTTTCTAATCTTGGAACTGCATGATAAAAGTATATATAACATGACTTAAGCAATGGGATGTAAGAGTGGATATCTCAAAACTCCTCTCCTATAAGCCTGCTGGGTTTTCATTCACTGGGGGTAGCAGCTTCACAGTTCCTGTTGCTATCACATATCTTCAAGGAGGTAACTCACCTAGTATCCACCACCTAACTTCAGTGTGTGACAGAGAAAAGTGTCTTTCTTCTGATGATTAAAATGGCAAACATTTGATAATGTGACTTCTTAACTGTGGAATAAACACATGGTCTAGTGGATTCAGACATTCCTTCCTAATCTCACGAGATAAACAAAATACAACTTTATTTCAAAAAATAAAATGCAAAATGTATTCTTTTTCACTTTAAATTTTATTAGGCAAACATTTGACACAGCAGGAGATTACAGAATTGCCTAGATTATGACCAACTTCTTACAAATAAATTAAAAGAAAAAGTCCAAAATAAAATGCAATGCTCTGGATAGATCACAAGATGGCTCTGGTTTATTATAAATAGATATTTATCTAAATCTTAGAGAAGATGCTGCACACATTTCACTGCACATTATAAAAGCTAAAGAAATGTAACTTCATGCATGCAGCCTGAAGAATGGATGAAGGCTGAAGTTTAAACACCCAGTTCTATAATGGAGAGATACAGAGGCTTTAGGAGAACACAGTAAATATAATTTTAGTACAAATTCTTCACTACGAAAATTTCTACAGAAATAATATTTTTTAGAAGCAAAAGCTTCTCTGCTTTAAGTCTGTAGAGATTCTCAGTCATCCAAGTCATGGTTTTCTCAAAGGTGCTTTTTCAGGAGGCAACTGGACTTGTTTTTTCCTTTTGAAGACGTTTCGCTTCTCATTCAAAAAGCTTCTTCAGCTCTGGCAGGATAGTGGGGAATGGAAGGATTTATATTCCTTGCAGACAGCTAGTCATTTGCATTCTTTTAGAGCAAGGGTGTCAAACTCAAGGCCGGATCCGGCCCGTGGGGTGCTTAGATCTGGCCTGCTGGGCTGCCCTGGAAACAGCAAAGGACCGGCCCATAGTGCCTCTACCAGTGAAAACAGAGCTCGGGAGGGCCGTGCACCCCCTTCCCGGGCTCTGTTTTCAGCCACGACGGCCTCCTGCAGCCCTCTGCAGCTCCGTTTTCGCTAGCAGAGGACTGGAGGAGGATCCCCCCAGCCCCACTCTGGCCACCATAGGTGCCCCCGACATGAGTGACATTGAGCTGACTATGCCCACCCTGGCCACGCCCACCCCCGCCCCCCGAGGGCAAACACAACCCTGCTGCGGCCCTAAGAAAAGGAAGGAAGGAAGGATGGAAGGAAGGAAGGAAGGAAGGAAGGAAGGAAGGAAGGAGATTATAATGAGAATGAGGGAGGGTTTGAGGGAAGTCCTGCCTTAGCACTTGGCCACTACAGATACCCCCGACACGAATGATGTCAAGTTGGCCACGCCCACCCCAGCCACACCTACCCCGGCCACACCTACCCCGGCCACACCTACCCCGGCCACACCTACCCTGCCCCCCAAACACAACCCTGATACAGCCTTCAATGAAATCAAGTTTGATACCCCTGTTTTAGGGGTTGAAGCACTTGGATCTGTGTCCTCAGGATCACCTGAGTAGTGCTCCTGGTCCTGTAGTCTGCAATTTTTTCTCTCTGGAAATCCATTCCTACTCCCACACCATTCAAAAGGTGTTCATCCCAAATTGTATAGCTCAAAGTCTATAGAGATTCTCAGTCATCCAGCTCATGGATTCTCTGCTTTATTTACCTGGACCTCCTCCAAATTGAAAATGCAAAATTTTAATCAGAGATGGTAGTTAGTTTTGTATCTCTTCTAGCATCCACAGGGTTTAATAGAACTCTGTCCCTTTGTTTTACAACAGCCATTGCTTTTTTATCGCTGGAAGGAGGAGGGGTTCATCTCACCTTTAGGTGAGATGGACGGCATACAAGTCAAATAAACATAAATAAATAAATAAACTATGAAATCGTATTCACAATAACAAATGTTGCTATAATATACCATAAATATTTAAAATACAGTTACATTAACTAAGCCTGTTGCAGAGGATATTTATCTAGACAAATGATAAATAGGATGTGAGAAGTATGATTTTTCAAAATACTTTTATGATTCCCAAAACCTCCCAAACCTGAGAAGCAAAAATATGGAAGGGGGCTTTCAGGCTTTAGGGGAAAAATAAATTCCTTCTGCCTTGCAGATGTTTCAGGCAACATTTTAACCCTTAAATCCCCAAACCCCTTTTCTCAAGTAGGACTTGTCTTCACCTACTTTTTGAGAGCTGTCCCCAATGTATCACACTAAATTGAAGTGGCCATCAAGCCTATGTAAACGTTTAACCATGGGTGCAAATAAACTAAAGAGTACAAAAGGAGAGAAACAAACATGGTTAATTCCATGCAGTATTTGCTGTTAGGCTGGAATCAGAGGTGGGATTCAGCAGGTTCTCACCATTTCTGGAGAACCGGTAGAGAAAATTTTGAGTAGTCCGGAGAACCGGTAAATACCACCTCTGACTGGCCCTGCCCCCATCTATTCTCTGCTTCCCGAGTTCCAGCTGATCGGGAAGAAATGAGGATTTTGCAGTAACCTTCCCCTGGAGTGGGGAAGGAATGGAGATTTTACAGTATCCTTCCTCTGGAGTGAGGTGGGAATGGAGATTTTACAGTATCCTTCCCCTGCCACGCCCACAGAACCGGTAGTAACAAAATTTGAATCCCACCACTGGTTGGAATGCATTTGGGCATGGGAAAACTGACTGTGTGAAGCTGAAAAGGAAAGCTGCTGGGATCCTAAGGTATGAATCTACTGAGATAAGAGGTATAATCAAATGTTGAAAGCAGACAATGTAATTTGGACACAAAGTGGTACAGTGTAAGTGGTCAGACAATACAATTATGTGAAGTAGGATTCAGGAATCTGTGAAGATTTTCATTCAGGTTGCCTTCAATAATAGTATCCAGCATACAGAACTTCACTTATGGGGCTACTTAGACAATGCTATGATATTAAAGAGGCACCTACAACATATAATAACATTTAGAAACTTGTGCTTGATTTTTACATTTACATCCAACCCGTGTCAAACTATGGTCAACTGAAACAAGTTTATGTCTACTGTAGCATGTTTATTTAGAATAAATTAATTTGCACTAGGATTAACCACAATTTATATAGTTGGAAATGTCCAATTTTCATATGTCTCTGCTGGATGAAGGGGGCTAACTATTACACAGCTTAATTATGGTTTACCATTATATCTAAATATTGTCAAAATCATGTTAAATGTCTCTTCAAGTGCTATGATTTTGTAGATTATTGACCATATGGGCTATCAGGAACAGTAACAATCTAACCCCTACTAAAAATGGATAGCTGTAGTTTCTTCAGTTCTGGATGCCTGATTTGTTGAACCTGTCAGCGTTCCAGGAAACACCCCCAACGAAATAAGACTCCAAGACTAGAAGTTCCTCAAAGTTCCAATTTATTAGAGATGCCATGTTGGCAACATCTGGGAAAACCCGAATCTGAAAGCTTCCAGGTTTTCTCCACCCAAATGAAAGGTCAAGTCCCTGCCCAGCACCCACATGTCCATCACATGACCCAATCAGGCACCATCCAGAACTTAAGATGCCTCCCCCGTCACTTCCTTGCAGCTTCCGGGCACAGCGGCCTTGACTTTCTGGAAAGAATGTTATTTAGACTACTACATATCACCTACTCCATACAATCCCCCCTCCCATTTTCCCACAGTAGAAAATGTGGCAGGCCTGAATACGAAAAGGTAAAAGATGGCTTCCAGGCCTGACAGAACCAGGATAAGAGCTACTGTATTTCTAGTGTTAGCTATTTGTCAAAGACTTAACCTGATTGTGAGTCTGATTCCATATGAGAAACTGCTACTGCTGTGCTTTTTAATCCTCCTTTTCCTTGGCCTTATCCCAGGAATATTTGCGGTGGCTGGCTGATAATTATCTTCCATTTGGTTTTTTATAGAAGAGAATATATGTAGCTCAGGGTTGAATTGTGGAACTCTTGGTGCTCTTTGAGCATGGTTGTTTTTGCAGAGATTTCATTACCCAACTAGGTAACATCATCAGAACTAGTGAGTGTGGGATTTGCTCCCTGTTTGTTCTTACTGGGGCTTCTCAGACATGAGTAACCAGATGCTATTCCTTTATTAGGAACTGATATAGACCTTCACATTTATATTTAAAAGCTATAAGAGTGGTTCCTCTGGGTTTGGTTCACATCTGGGGCCATGGTTAAAATAAGACTTCTGACTATGGATAAGGCTGTTGACATTAATCATAATCTTGGTTATGATTTAGACTTGGATGACACACTATGCTTAACAACTAGAGGCTTCATCATCATGCAAACCAGGTTTTTGTGATACACTTGGAATTATTTAATTGTCCCCCATTGATTAATAAGAGAGAACAACAGAAAAGAGTCTTGAATTAGAGTCTAATTTTTTAGTTAGGAGGCAAATCTGTCTGAGCATTTACCAAGATCGTTTTTCCTCTGAGTGGAACAATATTATTTTTAACAAAAATACTGCCAATATCATGTTTTTAACTCTGCACAAAACAGTTTTTATTTTGACCTGGAGCTATTTTATCAAATAATGTACCATTTTCTTTTTTTTTTAATGTTATAGTTTTTAGGTGGAACTTGCAAGAAAATATTTGGTTGGATTGCCCTTATATTCAGTTCAAGCCTAAATAGGAAGTTGTAGCTGTTTTCAGGATAATCCATCCCTTTCCTGTCCCTATCATGTGCTATTCTACTTTCTTTACCAACAGATTCTTAATATTACTGCCCAGTCTTTACTAGGGTGCTTTGGGGATGTATGCTCCCTTAAAAGTAATCCCCCTTATACGTCATCAGATATGCTGACATATTTCTCAAGAGGCAAGCATTTGTCAAAGAGTGAACTTGCTATAATAATACATTATTAGGGTTGCCATCCTGAACAACTTAAAAATATTAGACAAACTCATGGAGGATATACCTATCAGTGTCCAGCAGCCACTAAGGCTAGGCAGTACTTCAGTTTTGAAGGGGAAAAGGTGATTTGGGGTGTGAGTGGGTGTGTACAGAACATTTGTAAATGACACCTTAAAGCAGCTGTACGTTTGCTGCCACACAATTCTGGAAAAAGATGTGTTTGATTAAAAGAGTTGCTTACAGGTGCCCCTGGCCAATTTCCTTCTTCAAATCTGCAGCATTGCACTGTGATAACTATTCCATATGATTTGCACCCAGAATCAATTTGCTTCCCAGGATCATCAACTGCCAAGGAACAGGAATTAGGATAATATGGATGCATCTGTCCTCAACTTGTGGACTGCTCAGAAGCATCTGGCTGGTGCTAGTGGGATGCTGGATCTGGGTCTTTGGCAGGGGTGAAATTCAAAATTTTTCCCTGCTGGTTCTGTGGGAGTGGCAGGGGAAGGATACTGCAAAATCTCCATTCCCACCCCACTCTGGGGCCAGCCAGAGGTGGTATTTGCCGGTTCTCCGAACTACTCAAATCAAAATTTCCACTACCGGCCTGTCAGAACCTGTCAGAACCTGCTGAATTTCACCCCTGGTCTTTGGTCCGCTTCAGTTTTGGAACAATTTGTTTTTAGAGAGAGATTTCTTTCATGTTCATTTGAGGTTTCTGTGTAGGCTTTAATGTACTCATTATTGGCTTGGACCTGTGGGAGAAGCCAAATCTAGGACTTAGGTGTGGAGCTAATGGAAAATGTATCCTTTAGGACATCAGATCGCAACAGTGATGATGACAGATAAAAAGACATGTTCACACAGATTCCTTGTGCGAGTTCTTAATTACCATTCCCACAACCTCACTGATTTCAGAGTTGAAGATTTTTCTCTCTCTCCTGTTTCTATCTCACTATCTGAAAGGAGACCAAAACTGGTTTTGTCTTTTGTAAATCTGCAACTCTGCAGACCTTGCAGGTGACTGGCTTCTGTATCATCCAGAATTAGAGGAGGGTAATATTCCAGTTCCTAATGTGAAAAGGTGACATGGATCTGGCTGACACATTCTGGTAGCTCTTGGCAACTCTTTAAATGAAAATTCCAGTTTGAGTTAAGGAGCCCTAAAGGAAGCAACAGGGCAGTCATAAGAGCAACGAGGAATGCTCTTTTTAAAAGCAAGAGGAAAACAGCTCTTTCTCAACTCTCCTTCCCTTGCTTATTGTAGTGAAGAGTAATACCCAACGCATGGATTAGCAATGGGGTGCTAGCAATTTATTTTATTTCCCTTTCATGTGGAATGATGGTGATGGAGACTTTTGTCCCTTTGGGATCTGTGGTAGTTCAGAGAATGGATCAGTGGTGAAATCCAATTTTTTTTACTACCGGTTCTGTGGGCGTGGCTTGGTGGGCGTGGTGTGGCTTGGTGGATGTGGCTTGGTGGGCGTGGCAGGGGAAGGATATTGCAAAATCTCCATTCCCACCCCACTCTGGGGCCAGCCCTGGAATGGATAATTGCTCAGATAACTTTAAGTGTACTCCCATTGGTTATACAAGTGAACTAACTGAGTCCTAATGTTCCTCCCACATTCACAACATTACAAGATCTGCAGAAGCCAGGATGGAGGGATTTGGAGAGGAAACCACATGCTCGAGGCTACTTTAAAGGGCAGGCCTTCGTGCTTAATTCGTATGTGAGCAATTGTGTCTTGAAGCAACCCTGTTCAAATGAAAGGGATACTGGAAGTAAGTTCAACTATTCCTGAGGCGGGAAGTAAACACTGGGTACCAATGCGTGTGGAGCCTAAGATCAGCCTGGAAGTGCAGCGGTAGGGAAGCAACGTTTCCACTCCCGTCCCGCAACCTCGGGCGCTTTGGATTTCGGCATCCAAAGGAGGGCGCTGCAGCTCACAGGTTTTACGAAGGCGCCTCGCTCCACAGAACCCCACCGGCCACTGAGCAGAGTGGCCCTTCGCCGCTCCGGTCCAGCAGAAGCATATTCGGTGGGGTGGCCGCGGAACAGCAGAGGGCGCTGCCGGACAGGTCCAGGCCCGGTGGCGCGGAGCGGCAAGAATGCAGCGCAAGGGAGGGTTGCTGACTGCTGGGCGAGCAAGAGGAGCTGATGCTGCAAAGCCGCCCGCCTTTCCCGGTGGGGACCATGAGGAGCGCTGAGCGGGAAGAAGAGTGGAGAGGCTACGCTTAGCTTCGCCGACCCCGGTTAGCTGGCGCGCTTGACTATGGCTGGGGGAAGGAGAGGGCTGGTGGCTCCACAGAACACCTTCCTGGAGAATATCGTGCGGAGGTCCAACGGTAAGGAGGAAGCCAGCGGGGGTGCAAGGGCGGCTCGGCGGCGGCGGGGGGGGGGAAGCGAGGACCCGTAGAGCGAAACCCGAAGCTGGGGAGGGGGATTCTCCAATGCGGGGCTGCACTCATGGGCTCCTCCGGGGGTTTTGGAGGGGAGAGGCTGGGCCAGGCTGCCTCCGAGCGGGGTGGGGACGCGGCGAGCTTTGGGCTGAAGTGATGCTGCCTTTGGGTGGGAAAGCTTCCCATAGCCAGGCATCGCCTCAAAGTCCTGCAGAAGAAAGTGCCCGAAACGCCTTGGAGGGAGAAACCCGCGAAACGGAGCTGAACCGAGGACGGGAGCGGCTTGCAGGTGCCTTTGGAGCAGGCTTCTTGCTCCGGGTTGGGTTGGAAACCAAAACCACCCGAATCGGTTTTTGTGCCCCGGAGCAGGCGTTGGGAGGGCTGCGCACACAGCCTGGTTGCAATGGGCTCTTGGCGCCCCCTTTTTCGTGGGGACCTCTTCCCGTTGCCCGAGCCTTTCCACTTTCTCAAGGGCTTCCCCCTCCCTTAGCACCGAGATTTTGGCGCTATGCAGAGCTGGGAAGTCTTTGCAGAGGCTGTGGTGAGATCCTCGGAGAAGAAGAGAAAAGCGAGGAGGGGAGGTGTCGAGGTTGGGGAGACCCTCTTTCAGGTCTTCCTTTAAGACTTCACATCTCTTACAGACGGAAACTATCCGGAATGCTCTCCAGAATCATAGCTAAAAGCAATTTCATTAAAAAAGTGAAAACAATCTGGTGATGTCCTATTTCTCCCCCCACCCCTTTGATTCAGTATAACCACCGTGATTTCTTGATTTGCTTTATGGCATTTAAACACTTCTGCAGTGTAAGAGCAGCTTGGAATACTCTTGAAGCTGAATACCAAGAATGTCTGATCTTGATGGACTTAGGTTAATCTCTTACTGGCCTTTCTTCCCTTTTTTATCTTTATTTCCTAAGTATCCATTCTTGTGCATGGTGAGACTTGCAGATTTCAAATGAAATTCTCAGAATCTGGACCATGTTTATTTGTTCTGGGGGAAAATGTTATTTTAAAGACGTGAAGTTATTCAGAAACTTCAGGTGGGCTCCATAAAAAAAAATTAGATAGCTTCCACCAAAAGAATTGTTGACATTGGATTAAGTTAGCATCTAGAGATGTTAAAACATAGTTAAAAAAACCATATTTAATTATACAACACCAAATTACCACTCTGCATTTTAAATCTTTGGAAGCAGAACTAGGAGATGAAAGATTGGAATGATTAAAAAGAAAAATCTGATTTGGAAATACATTTCCTCCCTCTTATTTATGTGTCATAGAGGATGGCCTACAATGCTTCATCTATTGAACCCTAGTTTAAAAATACTGAGGAAATCAATTCCCAGCTTGACTGATACAGTTAGGTGTGGCTCTCTCTCTGCATAGGTCTGCTTTAAAAGGCTGTTAATTAAGATGGTTTATCTTCCACTTTCCTACTTCCCTTCCCATTATCAATATTTTATTGCAAATGTACTATAGTGTCTTAAACAGCTTCCGGAACTGGATGGAAAGTGGGAAGAGAGGGATAAGGATGCTGTACTGTACTTTTTTCTACTATATAGATTTTTTTTTTAAAAAAGCTGCTTCCAATCCTGAATGATAAACTGTTCAAAATTCTCTTCCACCAATGTTTAAAGGTACCGTAGCCCTCAGCCTAAACATGAACTAGGTTCCTTCCTTACTGTTTGATTAATTGCTTCCATACGGATGAATTGGGGTTCTTGGCTAAGGTGTTGATGAAACAGAGTGAGGGCTGGGCTCTAAGTGGGAAGTCAGGCTCCTTCTGAATTTGCTGGAAAATATTTAACAGTGGGGTAATCAAGCAGATGTACTACTTTAATAACTTCCAGAATTGCTTTGCCATGATTTTTTTTTTAAGTTACTTTGTGGAAGAAATAGACTTGATTTTTCTGCCTGCAAACCATAACCAATAATGTTAGCAATTCCTTCCATGTTCTTTTAAAATTCACAGTATTAGTCTCCACAATCATCTTCTCAAGTGAAAGTTTTCATATGATGGCAGAGGGAAAATATAATTAGTCATTAACCCAACAATGGCAAGTAGGTTATATTTCCTCAGTTTATTTCATTGTTGTTAGATGGACATGCCATTTAGCTAGTGCCAACTATTTTAAAAGAAACAACCTGGTGGCTGTCTTTGGTGTTTGAATAATATTGTCATTAAAATGCTATTTTGAAGAAAGCTCTTAGTAGAAATTGGCATGGCTATTCTTCTAATTTCCTTTTCCAATAAAAGGCTGGCTGGAAAGCTATTGCCACAAAGTTCTTGAGTGGATTCTGGAGTTCTTTAATCCAGAAGGCTTTATTCCATTTGTTTTTTCTCCCCTGGCAGTCTGATATACTAATTTCTGCACATGTTCAATTTCTCTCCACCCCAGTTTAGGATTTATTCACTGTAGCTGTTCTGTAGTTCTGAAAATAGTTGCATTCCCCCAAGCCAACTGATACTATTTCCTCCATATGTTTGGGTTGTATCCTTTTAAGTGCCCAAGGATCCACACATCGAAAATGAGCTCCCAATTAATGTATAAGATCACCAGGAGTCATTAAAGGACAGCCTGTTTTCAGTATTCTCACATTTCCATCACTTAAGGAGTGCCAGAATCTTTAACCCAAAGCCCCTTGCATTAAAATTATCTTTTATTAGGTGATCAGATAAGTTTTGAAATTTTAACTGGACTAAGTAACTCTCATGAATATTGTTATTGTGCATTGAATATTTGTGATATGTGTGTAAGCAAAGCATATACTTTTCTTTATTTAGGGGATTGGGACAGTGGAAAAGAGATAGATGAGAATGAGGACTTGGATGGGAGAGCATTTGTATAACACCCAACTTATGGGCTAGAGAGACTTCATTTAGTAACCCATTATATAAGCATTCCATATCCTTGATCTTAGATTTCTTTTATGGCATCCTCTGGTCATTAATTTCTAGGCTATAGTTGTAGGTCCTTCTAAACAAAGAGTGGGAGCTATGATGGCAGTTGGCTAGGCTAGACAGCCATTTCTCTGAAATATTTTAATTTGTATTTCTGCACTGAATAGGAAACTGCACTTGACATTTTCCAGTAGGACAAGAGGCAAGGAAGTGGGGTTGAAAAGCTGGAGTTTGTTCAATTGATGGTGAAGCCATATTTACTTGGAAATTGGGAATGTTGTGGTTCCTCTGAGGCAAAATAATGGCATTGTTCACCTGAGACCTGATTAGCATAAGATGAATGAAAGCAAACAACCCACCTATTTTTCCCACTTCAAAAGCTTTTTTTAGAAAGTCCCATAAAAATCTCTAGTTGAGGGGACACCATTCACAGGCAATTCATGAGCAATAGACAACTTCCAGATTCCCAAAACTCTTTGTAATAATTTGATCTCTGGAAAGAACATTCTGCCCTTCCCCTATTTGTATGAGAAGGAAAGACAGTGTGAAGGAGGAAGGAGATTGTGGGAAGAGAGAATAAGGGGATTGTTCCCACCCAGTACTGGCTCTGACTTTGGCTTCTGTTCATTTTTGCTCACTGTCCCAAAGGTGCTTTTTCAAAAGGCAACTGGATTTCCTTGTTTTTCCTTGAAGACATTTCACTTCTCATCCAAGAAGCTTCTTCGGTCAGAACTAAAGAAGCTTCTTGGATGAAAAGCAAGACATCTTTAAGGAAAAACAAGAAAGTCCAGTTGCCTTTTGAAAAAACACTTTTGGGGCAACCATGACCTGGAAGACTGAGAATCTCCATAGACCTTTTTGCCCACTGGTTACTGTTGGCATGTGACTTGACTTCCATCAGATTACTCCAGTAAGAATGCAACTTTGAACAAGATAATATTGTTCATTCCCAATCAGAGTGTAAGTGTAAAAGCTGACATATAAAGGGGAAAAAATGTCCCTTCCTAATGCCTGCATTAATTAGGGTGGGACATGTTTTTCTAACAAATGGAAAAACAAGAGGAACCATCAGCTAGGGACCCATCCAATGGCAGTGAAGCTGGAGTCACTGATTGGTGGAGTCAGATCCAATGAGAGTAGAAAGTGATGAAACTGGGTGGAGTTTGCAGCATTGCAGGACTGCATAGTTCTCTCTCCACATCCTAGGCATAGAATCTTAAAATGTAAAAATGTAAACCTAAGAAAAGACAAATTTGTGGATTCTTTTGTATTTCAGCTAAGTCTCTGGAGACTGATTGGTATCATAAAAATCTCCCTCACAGGCTTTGATTTTTATTCCTTGTCTCGAAAACCTTAATTCCAGATTTACTACATTTTTGTGCAGAAATGTTAATATGCCAAGGGACTGTAGGCAATCTTTTGCCTGAGTGCTTGAGTGCTTGTACTAATATTAAAAAGCCTATGAATCAGTTTGAAGAATAAAGCAGCATTTGGGCTGGGAGGGCGTTTATTCCCAGTGAATAAAAAACTAGACCAAAAGAGGTGAGAGCTTGTACAAATGGCCACAAGACAGCCACCTGGTAGATATGGAAATTAGCTTGATTTTCAAATAATAAAAAAAAACAAACCCCACCGAATTGCTAAATCCCAAGTAAATGCACTTGGTCTATCAATATTTTGAGATTAAACTGCATCCATCCTTGTGAAATACTGAAATACTGTTGCTATTATTTTGCACTGCTACCATAAGGTTCTACTTTTACTGTGGAACTTTCTACACAGTGAGGAAAATTTAAATCAGTGGGCTGAGAATTAAGAGCAGCTTTTATTCTGCTGAAGTTCTGAGACATTTTTAGACAAAGAAATGAAATCATTTTGAAAAGGGCCTCCTAAAATATGCACTTCTGTTGGCTGATTAAACTGTACGTTTATGGGCCACTTGCTTCAATATTTCAAAGAGATTTGAAGGCGTGTAGGTTTGTTTAAGTGGTATTGATTAATATATTATATTGGCTGCAGTATGGGGCTGATATTCCCAAGATACTACCCAAAGAAGCTGTAGCATTTGTGCAACTGTGCCAAGATGCCCTCCCATCTGGAGAGCCAATGTTTCTTCTCCTTTAATAGGTCTGTGGAGTTAAATTTCCTGTATTTTTGGTTAAAAGGTAATGTCAGGAATGGCAAAAGCCAGTAAAGGCCTTTGACAATTGAACGGCCAGGTCTAAAGGTAGCCTGAAAGTTCAGGTGAAGAGTCCAAAAACATAAGAGGAACTTACCTGTTTTTTAAACAGAAAATTTGACACAGGGAAGCCAGAAGGTTTAAAAGAGATGGGGACCCACCCAGCTAAAGGCTTATTTTGGATTAGATGGAGCAATAATGTGATTTTGTGAATACAGTTTCACAAATTATATGAATTGCCTAATTAGAAGACAGTCCTTGCAAAGAATTGTTGTCAGTGTACTAATATTTATATTCCATAAAAATATCTTTGGGTTTTCCATGAGGGGAACGATTGTGTGTTTTGGAGGCCTTTGGTAAATCTTGGTAAGATTTAATATCCATCCGGCATCATTGTAGTCCTCTAAAATAATGTGTCCCAACCTTGGCAACTTGTGGTCATGGGTGAAATCCAGCAGGTTCTGACAGGTTCTGGAGAACCGGTAGCAGAAATTTTGAGTAGTTCGGAGAACCGGCAAATACCACCTCTGGCTGGCCCCAGAGTGGGGTGGGAATGGAGATTTTGCAATATCCTTCCCCCAGGAGTGGGGAGGGAATGGAGATTTTGCAGTATCCTTCCCCTGGAGTGGGGAGGGAATGGGGATTTTGCAATATCCTTCCCCCAGGAGTGGGGTAGGAATGGCGATTTTGCAGTATCCTTCCCCTGGAGTGGGGAGGGAATGGGGATTTTGCAGTATCCTTCCCCTGGAGTGGGGTGGGAATGGAGATTTTGCAGTATCCTTCCCCTGCCACGCCCACCAAGCCACACCATGCCCACCAAGCCACACCATGCCCACCAAGCCACGCCCACAGAACCAGTAGTAAAAAAATTTGGATTTCACCACTGCTTGTGGTGGACTCCTAGAATTCCTCAGCCAATCCACACATCTTCAAGCTGCCAAGGTTTAGAAAAATGGTCTAAAGTATTTCCTTCTTTCTCCAATCACCACAGGCCACAATATCTATTCCTGGGCTTATAAGGTGACTAGATTTTGACTCCATAGCCAGACCTCTTTGTAAGTTGGTTTTATGTATAGGCCCTGTTTTGAGCTCAGCATATGGTAAAATACTGTATTTTATCCTAGCTGTTACATTTTGCAAACAATGGTTTAAGGCTGATTGCAATGTATAAACCTGATAATTGTGATTTATTTAAAAATCATAGATAAGCAAATCATGAGTTAATATTGTTAGGTTAGTCATATAATTTGGGAACTAGCACCGATTCCACACTGAAGAGACTGGACAGCCATTTGTCCGAAATAATATAGAATCTCCTGCCATGGTCAAGGAGTTGGACTAGAAGACCTCCAAGCTCCCTTCCAACCCTATTATTCTATGTTCTATACATAGAACAATAGACTGAAACAATTTAGCTTATTTGCAACATACAAGTGACATTTTACAGTAGATTCCTAAATATCATACACCATTGACTAATTGCAATATAAATAAAATATTTCATATTTACAATTGGAGGTCTGCAGTTATTCTAATTATAATAGGGTTTTTAAAGTATTGATGTGATGGTATTGGAATTGAATTGTTATTGCAAAGTTGGAGTACAAGCTAGTCAAAAAGAAAAAGAATCGGTAAGCAGTCCAATCACTTGCTATACCAAATTAGATCACATACTGATAACAAAAATAAAAGAAATGCTTTAATAAGCTCTTACCACAAAGTACCTATTATTAGTGTATATATATCTAGATTGCTCGACATCTTGAAAGCAGTCAAATGGCAGAACCGTAAGAAGAGTGCTGCGTTTATGCAATTAACTTAATTGTGTTATGCAAAAAACCAAACATGGATTATTTGTGACCTTGAGCTATTTATACTACAGTCTGAATTTTTTTTAAAAAAACCACAACCTTTTACATCTAACATTTCTATTCTTCTTTCCATTAAAGTCATTGTTAGTGGCTTACATCTTAGCACCAAGAGCTTAAATATAAAAATTCTTGGTATAAATTCCATTAATCTTCATGTTTAAAGTTGTTATACTGTTAGTGTGGAAGTTCTGTTGAATGAGGTTCAATTCACTTCTGAATGAACTGAGATCCAGCATAATTTTTAGCATGCATTTGTTTGTTTGATTAATTAATTAATTAATTAATTAATTAATTAATTAATTAATTTTATTTAGTTTGTCAAGCATGTATGAGAAAACAATTATAAGTATGAACATAACATATAAACATATAAGTATAAACAGGTAAAGTATATGCATAAGAAATGAGTACGAATAATGGGAACAGTAGGACAGGGACGGTAGGTACGCTGGTGCGCTTATGCACGCCCCTTACAGACCTCTTAGGAACGGGGGGTAGTGTATTCCAGGCATTGACCACTCTGTTGCTGAAGTTGTATTTTCTGCAATCGAGTTTGGAGCGGTTTACTTTGAGTTTGTATCTATTGTTTGCCCGTGTATTATTGTGGTTGTGTATTCAGAGAAGCTAGGGTTCCCAGCAGCTCACAAATTTTAGTCTGGCTCAAATAAGCCCTATTAAACTTAGTATGAATCCAGCCATTGCAGTTTGTAAAACCTTGGGTCATGATTTACCATATAGTGTAACTCCATCCAATGTTTATTTGTTTGTTTATTTATATCCCACCTTTGTTATTATTTTTAAATAACTCAAGGTGGTGTAGGAAGTTAGCACCCACCCCTCTCCTAGAATATTTCATTCTTCTAGGAGAAACATACCTAACACTTCTTTCTCCTATTTTTTCCCCCACAACAATAACCCTGTGAGGTAAATTGAGCTGAGAGAGAATGCCGGGCCCAAAGTCACTTGCTTTCATTCCTAAAGTGGGATTAGAACTCAGGCCTCCACTATAGCCTAGTGCCTTAACCATCAGACCAAACTGTTTTAAAAGAAGATATTATTTTGCAAATACCGGTAATTGTTATCAGTCCTATGTCCTCTGACTGAATGCTCTCACATTACTTGGGACCACAGAATTCTAGAAGTTGTAGTTTCAACATATCTGGAAGATAGCCGGTTGACTGATAAATATCTAAATACAATTAAATCCCAAAATTATATAGACAGGAAATGTTGTGTGTGGACAACAGACTTATAGATAACCATTCAGTTTCTAATCACAATAAAAGCAATTTCCTTAATCAGTTTTGTATTTCTGCCTGTGAATCATCAATTTTAACTATTTTTTGATATGTGCCAGTAAATGATGTGATTGGGTAATCAGAACCTATTACTTTGTATAAAATTTTGGAGTAATTAAATCAAGGGATATATTAAAAGCCCTTTCCTTTCTTTTCCTTTCTCATTCAAGGGCATGGTTAAATTGAATTCAGATCACATTCAAGCTCAGACTAGACCTGACAACAACAAGCATGTTTTAAAAAAATGCAGATAGCTGTCTTGATCATTATTAGGATTTGGTTGGAATGGGGGGGGTGTTAATTCTTTCAGGAGGGGGAATGGCTCCTTGGAAGCTTTTTGCTTCATTAGCCCATGTTTTGGGGCTTTAAGATTCTCCCTCTCCCCACAAAATGTTTCCTCTTTCCCTTATAAAATAACCCCTTTGTACCAGACGTGGGTTCCTGCCGGTTTGGACCAGCTCTATAGAACCAGTAGTGGGAATTTCCCCCCGCTTGCCGAACCAGCAGCAATGGCCAGCTGGACACGCCCCCGAACTGGCTCTCTCGGCGCCATAGGTGCCGCCATCTTGTTTTTTGCTTCTGCACACGCGCAGAAGCTGTTTTTTGCTTCTGTGCTTGCGCAGAAGCTGGGTTTTTAGCACTGCGCATGCGGCCCCCCCCACGTGACGCGTGAGGAAGCGAACCGGCAGCGAGGTAAGCCAGAACCCACCCCTGCTTTGTACTTATTCCCTCCCTCCCTCAATAAGCTTTATATTCCTTCTTACTTCAGATTGGCCTTCAGATATGGAAATGGATTTTCAAACAGAGCCACTGTGGGTTCTCCTCCAAATGTATATGATCTTGGAGATTCAGGGCCATTTTTGACAAAGTATTGCTGAACATTTCACTTAGAAAGAAAATGAACTATGTTTCCTGGTTGCAAAAAATGGATACAGTTCATACTCTGAAGTGTAGAGTTCCTGATGGTGCCAGCTGTCAACAAGAGCCTGGCCATCTGTGACTGAGGAGATTGGTGTGTCTAGCAAAATACATGTTCTGTAGCCATAGTATCTTGTTTTGTTTTTATTTTTAATATATAGAAAAGGAGGCAGGAAAGTGAAGCCCCCATGAAATCTGCTGCCTCAACTGGTTTGCATTGCTTCAGGAAAAGTTCTTTGTAGGTAAGAACTCAGATGAATTAACTGGGTAATCTATAACAGCACTACTGATTTCAGGGTATTATTCCCTGGGCAAAATCAACCCTGGAACTTTTTAAAAGAAAAGCTCAGTTTCTTCTATTGGTAAGCTATTCACACTTGTATACAGGAATATGCTCTTTTTTTTTTTTTAACCTTAAGGGAGAATTGCTGATCATTCTTTGATAAGTACTTGTCCATTAATTGGAAATTAACTAATTGGAAATTAGTGGAATACAACACTAATTAAAATCTTTACTTAAGTGCCTGGATGACTTGTGGATTTCTTTCATATGGATCCTGAAATGGCTTCGTTTTATTCTGACCTAAAAATCAGAGTTTATACATGCAACTGTTTCATGGTACTCGACTTTTCAACTGTTACCCTTTTAAAAAATAAATAAAAAGGTAAATTTAAATTATGATATTTAAGAATAGATTGCATATATCTTAATTTGTTTTTGAAGGCTGCAGATTACTCTTTTATGCGGTAATGTATGTTTTTATAAATTCAGTGAGAATTTACTTAAAAATAAAAAATTAAAAGAATGTAAAAGAATTTAAAAAAGCAAGGTCTCCTGCTTGAGCAAGGGGTTGGATTAGTAGACCTCCAAGCTCCCTTCCAACTCTGTTATTCTGATACGGTTTTTCTAATAATATAGCACAGCAGGCTTAACATGTATCTTGACAGTGCAGACATCTGACACCAAACACTAGAGGGACCTGTTTCCATACTGCTTTGCTAAGCACATTCTCTTCTATCCTTGTTGGGAAGGTCTGAGAAGCAGTGCAGTGTTTATAGTATATTGTATTTTCTGAACAGTTTTCTTTGGAACAGCAAAATCACATAATAACACATTTTAAAATTAAATCCTTCATTCCTATATTTTTATTTAAGTTTTTAAAAGACTTTTGGTATAATTCTTTTAAGTTAACTCCATTTCAATTATCACTTTCCCCATTTTTCTGTGTCAGATCTCATTAACCAATACTATAAAGGGAAAAGACTTCAAGGGGATTTTGTCAACTTGATATTATTACTACTCCAGTTTCTCTCAATTATTAAAGCATTAGTTATGGTCTACAATACATGATGCAGTATTGAAAGAAAGAAAGAGGCAGAAAGGCAAAATCCTTTAAGTCCTCCAGGTTTGCACTGTTACTCCATCCTCCACAACACGTTGTATTTTTCTTTGATCTACTTGTGTCTCATGGTCACTGTGTTTGTTTCAGCCCATGAGATGGAAATGGATGCCATGTGTAGGAAGTATGAGATATTGCCCTCATTATCACCCATTTGTCTATTGCAATGTGCTCTACATGGGTTTCATTAAAGACCACTTGGAAGTTACAATGAGATGATCCAGAATATAGGAACCGTTTTACTAACTGGCATGTAACTCTGGGAAAGCAATGCAACAGGCCTTTTACTGGCTGTCAGATGAAATTGAAAGTGCTGGCTTTCACCTCTATAGCAGGGGTGGGCTGCTGGGGGTTCGCAGGGGTTCGGGAGAACCTCTAGCTAAGATTCTGTGCAGTTCGGAGAACTCCCAAATCCCACTCCTGGCTGGCCCTGCCCACCCCACCCCGCCCCTACCAGGAGTCCCCATGCGGCCCGTTTTGGATGCAGGTAAGTGCAGGGCACGTGTGGAGGCTCGGGGAGGGCGAAAAATGGGCCTACCGGAAGTTTGGGAATTTTACTCCAGAGGGCCTCCGGAGCCTGGGGAGGCTGTTTTAGCCTGTTTTAGCCTCCGGAGCCCGGGGAGGGCAAAAACCCCCCTGCCGTGGTGCAGGAGGCCGACTAGGCCACGCCCACCATGGCCACGCCCACCCAGCAACCTGGCAGAGAACCCCTTGCTAAAATTTTTGAAGCCCACCCCTGCTCTATAGTCCTTTATGGCTTGACACCTGAGGGCCTACAGGATCATTTGCTCCAATGAGGAATCTATTAGATCATCTTGGAAGAAGATAGTCTTAGTTCTCACTTTTGGCAAGTAAAGAAAACTGTATCAGGCAGTGCTACGTTTTAGCTGTTTTGCAGAGTGTTCTATTTAGACTTGGACATCTTTTATTTTTTACATTTCTTACTGATTAATTTGATCTTCGGGGTTTGGTTTTATTTTAATTGTTTTTAATTTTTAAATTTTTTAAATCAATTTATTTTTTAAATAAATGTTTTAAATCGGATATGTTAGGTAAGCGTCAAGAGTTGATTTGGACTGCAGCAGGCTATATAAATAAACAAATTATTGGAGCCAGATGGTGAAAAGTAGCTCCATGGAACCAGCGACAGAAGGACCAATCTGCTTGCTGCGCTTCAAGCTTTATCATGACATGGAAGCTGCTTAGCAAGAATGTGCTTCTTTGCAGTTGGTAGGCCCAAAGATCTACTAACGTACTCTGAATGTTGTCAGGATATGATTAATTTCTGGGTCCTGACCTGTTCTGTTGGGAGTTGTGGTGTTTGTGGCAAAACTATTTGTTGAGCTGGCCTATTTTTTGAATGGCCTCACAACAGACTCCAACCCACCATTAACAATGGACTAGCAAGGGAAGAACCAGGGTCTATTGCTATAGACAAGGAAAGAACTGCAACTATAAAATCTAGTGCTTCTGGGATTGATATGAGTCCCTATTCTTAGTTTCAGGAAACCCAAGGACTCTTAATTTGGTTAGGGGTGGCCTGAAAACACAATATTCAAGAGGTGCATTGTTTCTTGTTTCCTTCCATTTTTCATGCCCAACAGCTGGCTGTCTTTGACAACACCTTCCTTGGTATAGAGGTGTGTGTATAAGTAAGAGAGAGAGGGACATCATCATGGTTTCTGCTATTGCGGTTTTCCCTGCTGAGAAGCAATCTAGGAGGAGAGAATCAATCCTCCTTGCCTTCATTTCTCCCTCATCAAACTGTCTGCTTAGCAAAGAAAACAGAGGATGCGGCCATTTCTCCCAGATACATAGCCACAGTGATCCAGGGACTGCCTACCTATCTGAGGTCTATCTCAAATCATTTCTGCAAACACTCAGCCTTCATTTCTCACCTGACAGTAATATATAAGAGAAAATGGGCAAGCCATGCAGATTGTAGGAGTTCTTGATTCCTTCAGTCAGGCTTCATGCAGATATTGGTAACTTAACGGGGTTATTGATACTGTTCTGTACAGCTCTTTAGCAGCATTCCCAATTCAGATTTCTTGGACTGTAAAGGTGATAGGAGATGTACTTCCAGACTTTCAAGATTTTGTTACAGTAATGTAACCTTACAATAAAGTTAAAGCTAGTAG
Source organism: Thermophis baileyi (assembly GCA_003457575.1). Classification (NCBI taxonomy): domain Eukaryota; kingdom Metazoa; phylum Chordata; class Lepidosauria; order Squamata; family Dipsadidae; genus Thermophis; species Thermophis baileyi. The sequence continues at coordinate 8,530,317 of QLTV01000548.1, forward strand.
TTCTGGGTGTGCTCTTTGTCTTTTGTTTCAGCAAGGCTGACCTAAGGAGAAAAAAGAAAGGATCATATTCAGTAATAGAGAGGGGGGGAGGGGGGAGGATGAGTAAAATCTTAAGGGCATCAAAATAAAAATTGTGCTGGCTTTTCTTGAAGGCCTTTTAGTTAGGCCACGGGTGTTGATTTTAAGCGACTATTTTAGCCAGAAGCTATCTGCGCCTAGTAAAATAAATGTTTATCTTGTTTTTCTTCCTAAGACATATTCTCTTATACAGCTTGTGTTTGCTTTCATGTGTCAGTTTTAGAACAACATAAGAAATGATTTCCTTGGTCGAACTATACAGTGGATTTGGAAGGAGTTCAGGGAACCTTGATGGTTTTGTAGGTTATAAGAACTCCCTCAGCAAGTAAGACTTCTAATGGGAGACATATCTGCAGCAGTAGTGGGTTCTAAAACCCGTTGCTACCGGTTCGCATGCGTGCTTGCGCGTGACACTTCTGCGCATGCACAGAAGCTTCTGCACATGCGCAGAAGCATCCTGGGTGGGTGGGCGGAGCCTCCCGCCGCCGCTGCTACCAGTTCTAAGAACCGGGCTGAACCGGGAGCAACCCACCGCTGATCTGCAGGCCTCTTTGCTTCCCATTTTCCATGTTACTTTACAACACTGATGAGTCAATTTATGGGCCCTTGAGATTTCTGAGTGTTCAGTATGTCCAAGGCTACAGTCCTAAATTACTTTGGGAGATAGTGTGACCCCCAGCGCCTAAGGTGGAAAACAACTCCAGAATATAAGTCTTGGTGGTTGGCTTTGGTGGTCCATGGCAGACTTGAGCATTGGGCCACATCCAACAAGATGCAGTTCAGTGGTGACAAAAGTAAAGTCCTGCACTTAGGCAGGAAAAACCAAATGCACAGGTACAGAATAGGCAGTACTTGGTTCAACAGTAGTAACTGTGACGGGGATCTAGGTGTCACGATGGACTACTGCTGAATCAACAGAGGGATAGCACAATAAGATCACAATAAGTGATAATACATCATACTTGTTCTGGTTACACAATACAAAAAAGTTGCTGAGGCCCTCGAACAGAGATCTTCAAACTTGGCAACTTTAAGACTTATGGACTTCAACTCCCAGTTGAATTCTGGGAGTTGAAGTCCACAAGTCTTAAAGTTGCCAAGTTTGGGGACCCCTAGAAAGAGTGCAGAGAAGAGCAACAAAGTTGATTAGGGGTCTGGATGAATGGCTAAAGGTACTCGGTAACTCTAGCCTAACAAAGAGAAGAATTAGTGGTGCCATGATAGCTGTCTTTTAGTACACGAGGGGCAGCCACAGAGATGTGAGGGTTGACTTATTCTCCAAAGGTCCTGAGGGTAGGACAAGAAGAAATGGGTAGAAGCTTGTTTAAGAGATCCAATTTGGAGCTAAGGAGAAATTTCCTGACAGAACAATTCTGCCTCCCAGAATCTTTTCAAGATAAGATTGGACAGCTATTTCACCAGAATGATATAAGGATTGTCTTGGGTGGGTGATTAGACTAAAAGACCTCCAAAGTTCCTTCCAGCCCTATAATTCTATGATTCTAAGCCAAGGTTTACTTTTCTATATCCTTATTTCATAAGGAATGTGTTTCCTAAAGATGGAGATAATTTGAATGTCTGTGATTTATGACCTTGAGAGAATAACCCTTGATAAATTTATCTACTATTTTATAGCTGTCAAAGATAGCAATCACTATATCATCTAGCATTAAATTTCCAATTTAACTCTACACTATGGGAAAAGCTTCCTTTGATTTCTCACCAGATGATGATGGGGTTTAATATTGCAGTAAAGGAATAACTTCATAATCACTTTCTCCATGCTATATTTTGCATAATTTTAGACATTTTATCTCCTGTCCTGTCCTGTCCTGTCCTGTCCTGTCCTGTCCTGTCCTCCTGTCCTGTCCTGTCCTGTCCTGTCCCTTCCAAATTTTCTTCTTTGAC
>QLTV01000548.1:8532382-8548308 GCA_003457575.1 Thermophis baileyi
CCATCCATCCATCCATCCATCCATCCATCCATCCATCCATCCATCCATCCATCCATCCATCCATCCATCCATCCATTTATCTATCTATCTATCTATCTATCTATCTATCTATCTATCTATCTATCTATCTATCTATCTATCTATCTATCTATCTATCTATCTATCTATCTATCTATCTATCTATCTATCTATCTATCTATCTATCTATCTATCTATCTATCACCAGCACCTTGAATTGGACCTGAAAGCAAATTGGCAGCTGATGCAGATTGTGGAACAGGAATTAAAATGTGCTGTTCTAGAAGTGCACATAATTGTCCATGATGCTGCATTCTGTAAGAGATACTCTTCAAGGGCAGCCCCGTGTAGAACATGTTGCAGTAGTCCAATCTGGAGATGATTAGGGCATGAGTGACTATAAGCAGGGTCTGATGATCTAGAAATGGGCCAAATGGCTCACAAGATGGAGATTTCTAGCATATTTCCTCTTTATTCTTATTTTCCTAAGATAAGAAAAGTGCCTTGCTTAGTGTTTTTAATACTATCAAGATCTTGCTAAATGTTCAGTTAATGAAAAAACTCCTATCCACCTCCAAATTTGTAATGAAGTTGCAAAAAAATACTTAAGACAGAGATCCTGTGATCTTCCCACTGCTTGGATGTTTTGGAAGACAAAGTCTTCCAAAGACTCATGCATGCAATTTGGACTAGGCTGAACGTTGGAAAGAAGGCCTAGCACAACTAACAGCTGTTTTGCAAAGGGCCAGCTAGGTGTGTTTCAGCAGCAATGGGAGGAAGAAGATAAGGGTGGCAGGGCCAGCAGAATGCAGGACTGGCAGAGGTGGTGAAGTGAGTGTGGTGGTCAAAAGGGAGAGATGGAGATAGGTGGACAAGGGGAATTGAAGAGGAGGCAGCCTCTTATCTTACTGAGGCTTGGGGCTGGGAGGGATCAGTCCATGAACGACTTGGATGGGGAGGATCCTTGCCTAACAATTAGTGTGATTCAGTTAGCAACATCAGCTGGGACTGCCGGGATTCCTGTTGCTAAATGATGTGATTATATGACATTGTGTTTTACGACCACATCACTTAGCGATGGAAATTCTGCTCGCAACTGCTGTTGGTTAACTCAAGGACCACCTGTAGTATTGCCTTTTTAGTATTCCAGTTCTTGCAGCCTAGATTAGTAGAACCATGTAGACAGCTAATAGGAGTTTGATCTTTATAGGATTTGGATTGCATGAAGACAATTTGGGACAAATTGTTTGAAAGTATTAATTATAGTAAAGCTAAACATACTTTACTGTTAGTGGAAAATGCTGCAACAAACTAAGCAAAAGTGAAGAGATATAACAATGCAGGAGTGAAGTTAAAATGTCCTGCTGTTATATTGTCATCATATTTCACAGCAAAGGGTACATAAAGTTATTTCTAACAGTTGTAAATGAATTTGACCAGTGGATATACATCACTAAAGTTGTGTTTGATTGAATTTTGCATGCTTTTTGCATGAGAAAAACTTTTCATGGAAAAAAGGGTATTCTTAGTTTTGGGGAGAGGAAAGTTTATAAACCTGAATGTTCCAATTTTCCCGATTTGTGTCTTTCTGTTGCTGAAGATAGCAATAATGTCTCATCTGACTCCATATGAATAATATTTTTATTTTTCCAAAAATGAAATGCAGAAATAGCAACGTAGAACTGTATAAAAATCTTATGCGTGCAACTTTGTCACTATAAACACATTAAGCCACCCCCCAGGAAAGATTACAATTTTGAGTCTCAGCTCTTTTTATTTGGAAGCCTCCGCACATGCTTAACAAGCCATTTGCTTCCAAATGTTTTATCTGCATGAAACCCAATTGCTATAGTAGACTGGTTGAAAAACTTCTCCCTGATAAATCTGTTCAAACTGCATGTTGATAGTGGGCAAAAGTCCTAAGCTAAACTGAGAAATGGTCCTCTTCCCCTTTCTTGGTTTCTTACTCATTTACCTCTTTCTCATCCTGATTTTTCTTTTGCTTCTTGACTTATTCTCACCAAGTAGGCTTTGAGAGAGGAACATGTCACTGGCCAGAGGCCCAAGCCAATTTCTTGCAGGCGACATTTGGGATTTGGCTGAAGGCTATAAGTTGCTTGCCTACCCTTAGTTAATTAAATGAAACTTATTATTACTGGTCTTAGAGCTACTTTTTAGCAGATTTAAGTGGATGGTAGACCTACTGATCTCGGTTAAAGATTCCTTATAGAGTTTCTCTGTTGTTGTTGTTAGTTGCGAAGTCGTGTCCGACCCATCGTGACCCCATGGACAATGTTCCTCCAGGCATTTCTGTCCTCTACCATCCTCTGGAGTCCATTTAAGCTCATGTCGACTGCTCCAGTGATTCCATCCAGCCACCTCATTCTCTGCTGTCCCCTTCTTCTTTTGCCCTCAATCTTTCCCAGCATTAGGCTCTTCTCCAGTGAGTCCTTCCTTCTCATTAGGTGACCAAAGTATTTGAGTTTCATCTTCAGGATCTGGCCTTCTAAAGAGCAGTCAGGGTTGATCTCCTCTAGGACTGACTTGTTTGTTCGCCTCTGTAGTATGATGCATTTATAGGCTAAAACAGCTTTGATTGCTTTTTCTCCACTCATGGTTTGGGATCAAGGTTGAAAATGACTGAAAGAAATCCCCAGCAACTTTTTTTTTAAAACACTGTCTATAAAGTGGGGGGAAAACCATCTAGAGTGTATCTGGGGAAAACTGTTTATAGAGTGAAATATATCTACTAGAAAAACAACAGCACCCATTCTGATATTACTGTACTTTGCTCCCCTTTGCTCCTTCTTGGTCTATTCCCCCAAGTCATTTGCAGGTTTCAGGCAAGGAGATATTCTTGCAAGGAGTTGGAATGCCAGGAGCTCCCATCTGGGGAGTTGATAACTTGATACCAAACTATCAGCCAGAGACACGTTAATGGCTTCTATAGTGATACACAAATGACCCTAGGTTCAATATATTGTGAACACCCTCACTTTGCTTGATATAAAACTTATTGCCAATCATATACTGTCAACAATATTCACATAAGTATTCTGATGTAGCATAATGCAGCTTTTTGTATTCTTATAACAGTACAGTCATTTAGTTATACCCCAATTATAGGAATAACTGTTGCATTGCAAGGATCTTGGATGTTGCATATGTTTACAAATATAACTCCTGGCATGCATACAGAACATATTGACTACCACTGAAACACAATAAATTGTTACATGAGTCAAGATGGTTCTGAATGTTTATGTTTATCAAGTAATGTATGCACATTCAGTATCTATTTAAAAGAAGGGTGAGGTTGTATTGATTAATTTCTGGAAGCAACATCAGCCTTGTGATATTGGGAAGCATTTTAACACATCAAAATTATCACCTAACCATTGAACAGTGAACAAACCAAAGCAAAAACAGGTTTTATAAATCTTATTTGTGGGAAATGGTGATCTTTGGGAAGAATTTCATATCCTCTTCTAGTGTTGTACTAAGACAGTGGTTCTCAACCTTTCTAATGCCGCGACCCCCCCGTGACCCCCCGCCGCCGCCGCGGCCGGTAGCGATGGCAGCGCGAGGCTTCGCCCACCCGCCCAGATGCTGCCATTTGGGTTATTTTACCCTCTGCGCATGCGCAAAGCATTCTGCGCATGCGCAGAGGGTAGAAGAACCCAAATGGCGGCATCCAGGCTACCAGCTGTCCGGCGACCCGCAGGCACGGCCGAACCGGGACCTTTTCACTCCTGCAGTGACGGTGGCACCAAAATGGCGGGCTAACGCGTGCGGCGACCCCTGTGAAATGGTCGTTCGACCCCCAAAGGGGTCACGACCCACAGGTTGAGAACCGCTGTACTAAGATAATAAAAGATCACAATACATAAAGTCTTTCTTTACTTGTTTCTGTCAAGAAGTAACAATTGCCTTGCTTTGTTAATAATTTTCCACCTTTTCAACAAATTAATATAATTGTCTTTAGGTTTTTTTAAAAATCTCAGGATTGTTTGATCTTCATTAATTATTGCTGTTGGTTGGAATTAAGCTTGCAACAAAACATAAGAATACTTATTTGGACTTTGGCGGAGATCAATATCTATCTATTAGGTATCACAACACTGAAAAAAGAAAAGAAAAAGAACTTATGCAGCCTAGTGGTTTTTAAGTTATTAAAATATTTGGAAAAGAGGAGAAAACAGCAGTCTTCATTGAGAGGGGCTTCCTCCCCCCCCTTTGATCCTGTGAATAAAGAAACATTTCAGAAACCCTTCATATGCATATATGAAAGGATATAGTGTGAGGGCACACATTCTGTAATAATTTATAGGCTGTCACTGGTATGTTGCATATAATGGTTCAATGACAGAAAAAGATGTAACCATGGAAAATGTGACATCATGTGCTACATTCTGTCAATAACTTTGAAATTCAAGATAATATCTCTAGAGAATGACATTGCTGGTTAATATTGGTCATGCTTGATGTACATCATATTGCCTTTGTTTCCTGAGAAGATCATGCTGCCAACACATGATTCTTCAGACTAGCTATAGAACAGGGCAAATCATCAGAGTGCTATTAGGTAACAGGCTGAGCTTAATTGCTGACCATTGCTTCTTATGGTGATTATGGCTTTGTTAACACTCTTGCCATCACTTGGATAAAAATTTCTGGCAGTGCTTGCAAATATTTTGCAGCAAATACATGGACTGCCAAATGTTGAAATAGAATTGTACTATAATTGGGTTTAGAGGTGCAGCTGGGACTGTGGACTTCAGTGACTGATGCTGTTAGGTAGTCTCACATTTTATGAATATCTGCATATGCAAGGCAAACCAGGTGCTGACATAAGGCCACTATGCTCCTGCCATAGTCATCAAATTTTGCTACTCTCTGAATGGTGATTTAGAGCCCTAGACTTTGAGCCTAAATCCCAGTCATAAAGGCATTAATTTCTTGACTGTAATATAAATCCATGCCAAATTTGGAAGAGTAAGAACCTGGACTCAAAATCAGCCAATCTGCTAGTTCAGCTTCAGATTTACTTGACAAAATTGGCTGGGAATACAGTGGTTTGAGTTTGGGGAAAGATATTGAAAATATACTTTCTAAGGTCAATGATTTACAAATATCAGAAATCCATTATAAGATCAAGAAATGTAAGATTTTTTTTAAAAAATAGTATTTTCATATTAATCCTATTATTCACTAATAACTAGTGAAAAATGCTGTGATGATTATCATAGTTAATTATCTTATTTCACATATGCAAAATTATATTGCAATATTTTATTGTAATAAAGTAATTAATATTAATTATATTAAATGATCACTAATGAATTAAATCATATGTAAATTCATTGTTCCTGCTTTTATAGATCCTAGTTTTCTGTATGCTTCCTTTTTTCTAATATTGCCATTATTTTCCTACAAAAATGGACTTGGGTATCATGCAAATTTGTACTTATAATATCACTTGCACTTGCTACCCAGCCTCCTTTAATTCATTTAAAATAAGATATTCACACATCTGCAATCAGCTATGAGTAATTATGTGAATAGACAAAAAAGAGGATGGGTACACTTCAGAAATATTAAGCCTACAAATTAGGCCAAGAGCACGGAAGCTGTTGCAGGAGACTCCAACTGGCCATGAGGCATGGGATATTCTATGTATTTGTGGGTCCTCATTTTATTTTGTAGAAAATAAAATAACTTCTGATTCCATGCTTTCTATAAATTGTTGGTTATAGGAGAAGGCTGATTTTTGGTGGCCAGCTCTTTTAGAGAAACATATTTTATTTATTCTTATTCCTATTATTCTTATTAATATTATTTACCAATCTTCCCACCGAAGAACCACTTCTTAGTTTCCACAGTAACCCAGGATCTCCTGGAACAGTTTATAAAGTCAGCTGTTAGGGCAAAAGCTATGCTATACAAGTCAGTTTCTTGATGCATGCCCTGTTTGATTCAATGGGCTGCTAAGCTTAGGGCAGGCTTTTGGCCTGTATCAGAATGATTTACTCAGTGCCAGGTTTTTTCATTGCATGTGCCTGCATAGCACCATGAAGTGAGTAGAGCTACATATCAATAATACCCACAGTAAAGATCATGCAAGACCAGTGAAAGCACAGTGACAATGTCAAAATACTAATTATCAGTTCAGTTTCCAACACAATTAAAATAGCCTCTGAACTGCAGATGCAAATAGCAATCTGATCAAGACCAAGACAGGAATGAAAGGGGTGAATCAATCTCTTTCTCCAGACTCTGCAGTTACTCTAATGTTCTTTTAAAAAAAACACACACACACACATGGAGATTGTGTTCAGGCAATTAATGTCATATCTAATTTAGCCATTAGTTGCTGGAATGAAAGCAAGTCTCTCAGGCCAAAGAGTATTCTTAATCTCTGAGGTGGGGAACATATATAAACATAAGATTACCAGGTTTCTCTAACTCTTTTATGCCAGATAATATTTGACCTAGAGAAGAGAACAAGGAAGAGTCTATTGTATAATCAATATGCCATGGAACTTCTTTGTCTAATAGAACTGTTGTTTCAAACAGATACAAATTTTGTCCTGGGTAATGCGCAGATAGTGGATTGGCCCGTTGTATACAGCAATGATGGATTCTGCAAGCTGTCAGGATACCACCGAGCAGAAGTTATGCAAAAGAGCAGCACCTGCAGGTATTTCAGTACAGGCTTACTTACAGTTACTAGCTTATATTTCTGTAAAGTAACTGGTAATATTTCTGTGTTCTTGGTCAAGCAAAATGAGTCCCTTGGATTTTAAACCACAGAATGTGTACTGTCGAGATCAGGGAAGGAAGGGAACGGCATTCTGGATCCTTTCTATCTTCCAAGAAGCTTACCCCATTTACTTGTATCCATTTCCTGTATTCATAATCATGTTTATACTTATATCTGTTAAGCTTGACACATAAATAAATAAATAAAAAATATAAGGTGTTTCATCTAAAGGAAATTGCGTATGCATCTTCAAGTCAATCTTGACTCCTGGCAACTACTTCTTGACAAGATTTTGGAAGTTGTTTGACCTTGCTTCCTTCCTGAGCTGAGAGAGAGAGTGATTGGCCCAAGATCACCTAGCTGGCCTTGTGCCTATGGTAGGACTAGAACTCACAGTATCCTGGTGCCTTTACCATTACACCAAATTGGCTCTCATTTGGTCAGCCAGAGTTTTGTAGCAAGCTACAGGGCTGACCGAGGATTTGGATCCAAATTTTCTTAAGATAACAATCTACAATGAGTCTTAATTTCCCACTGATAAGTCATGCTTGTAACCCTACCTTCAAAATTTAGTGCCCATCATATGTTAAATCACAACCCCCTACATTCCCAGTTTTTATGGCTCCTATGTGTCACAAGGTTCTTAATGCATATGTGTTGAGATTATTCAGATGAACTTTTGACCTAGATTTCCTAACAGAATTGTCATACCTTCTTTCTTTCTTTACTCTCCCACCTTTTACTATAATATTAAATGGTATACCTGCAATTAACTCCTACTTTAAATACTATTGAGGAACTGATTATGCAGTTTTGGTTTAACATTCTTGTACTTGTAAGAAATTGTGCCAACAATTCCACGTGGATGCCCACATACCCTCCTTCCCTTCCTATTTTCTCCTTCCCTTTTCCCCTTCCCTTCTCAGTTTGTTTTGCAGCCATATTGTTCAGTCTAGCCCTTTACCAACTGGATTCAGATTTCACAGTGAGGTTGTTAATATTAAAAAAAAGTTTCTCCCAACTTGTTTCATAGCATCTTCAATTTGAAAACAATTCAAATTGTTTTCTAGCAAGAGTCTGGAACTGGTTTGCTCTTGCTTTCTTCCAAGATATTTTTTAAATATCCAGACCAATGTTCCCTCTAAGCTGCGCAGCTGCGCGGCCGCGCACATGACAGGAAATCGCCGTGCTGCAGTTTCCAACTGCCGCACAGCGATTTTCAATGTCAGAGGGAACATTGCTGCGCAGCCGCGCACCTGACAGGAAATCGCCACGCAGCAGTGTCCAACTGCCACGCAGCGATTTTCAATGTCAGAGGAACATTGATCCAGACAGTGCTGTGGGACTCCTAGGTGGTTTTTTTTTTTACCAGAGTACTAATTATACTGAACTTGCTTTCACTTTTTGAGGTTATCTGAGGTTATTTAGGTGCTGCTACTGTCAAAACTCTAGAATCAGTTTTCTGGGAAGAGGAGAAGTTGGGATCTTTGCTACTCTTGAAGAAAGAGTGCAAAGTTAATTCCCTGTGTCTAAATAAAACACAGTATGAAATTGCTGTGCTAAACTCTTTGTCCTAGCTGACTCTTCATTTCTTTGATTCTTCCCACCCTTCTCCACAGTGGGTAATGTAGCACTACTGAGCTAAACAACTATTGAATCTCCCTTTTTGCACCAATTAGGTTTTTATCCTTTCTCTTGCCATGAACTTAATGTAGTTTTATAGCACATTAATTGCCATTACTGGTTGCCAAGAATCTTGGAGAATTACACTTTTGGGAATTGCCAACAATCTTCTATTTGAGCATTCCGTAGTCTTTGTCTTGAAAATCGAATTCCTCAGTTCCCCGAGAAGAAATGGCTTCTGAGGAGTGCACATGGAACTGCAAATACACATGCAGAGAGATGGCCCAGCAAAAAGAAGCACATAATATGTAGGAGCCAATATTTATTGTGAAATTCTCATCGTATAATGGCTTTCAGAGAGGAATCTCTTCTTCCAATTCAGCTGTATCCAAAGACACCCAAGCAGACTTCTACTCAGGATAGGATTTCATCATGCTACCCTTCCCTCCGCACTATCCACATCTTTTCTGAAATGTCATCCAACCTCTAGAACAGATTTGGGGAATTACAGGAAGAAAGGGGAATTGGTCCCACCAACAGGATGTGGTTTTGTAGCGGACAAATATCATTTAATCTCACTTAACAACAAATTGTTATTATGGTTCTTATAATTTTTTAAAAAAAAACTATTATTGAGCAAGGTTAGTAAGCCTCTCAATGCCAGTTGCTGATTGGAGTGGCATATAAAACAAACCAGCCAATCCTATTCTCTATGAAAGTGAGTTCAGAAAGAGTACTCAAAGAATACTTAATACAATTTAAGCCTGTCGTGCCATGAGGTCTTGCTTGTGATTCTCATCTGTCTTGTTTGTTTATTTCCTTGCAGTTTCATGTATGGAGAGCTGACAGATAAAGACACAATTGATAAGGTTCGGCAAACTTTTGAGAACTATGAGGTGAACTCATTTGAAATCTTGATGTACAAGAAAAATAGTAAGTTAACTTTCTGACTTCTTTTTCAACATTGTTCCCTGAAATGGGTTTTGCCACTGTTGCAGGAATGGCTCTTGTAGGTATTTCTCTCCCTGTCCTTTTTCATCAATAGTTTCCCAATGACATGTAGTTCTGTCCTATTAAGAAAACAAGCAGGTTACATTGGAATGATTTTTGCAATGCTAACTGCCTTTTCTACTTTTCACTTCAAGATCAATACATTTTTCACATGGAACACCCTTCATACCCAATGATAAACTGGAAGATCAAGTAACATTGGTAAGGCATATGCTAACACCTGGGCTACCTGGAACTTAGAAGTTCCATCATAAGACTTCCCAACAGCTTTTACTTAGGGAAAAAGATGTATACAACAAACTGAATTCTTTCCCCCAAGAAAGTAGCTTAATCATTCATTCCTCACATTAATTGTCTAATATAAATACCCAATCTCATTATACCATTGTTTTCATACTCATTCTGTACCTGCCTGCTCCCCCACCCCCGGTTATCTAGTAGAGATATCAAAGATACTTGCCATGGAAGCAGTTTTCCAGAGGGATCAGTGGTGGTATAGATTCCAATCTCTTGGTGTCTACTTCCAGTTAAAAATCTACACAAAAAGCCTCTTTCTTAGGATTCTTTTTCCACATTTGGAAAAAGAATCCATGTGTTTTTGAAAGTTGTCCTGCATTATATAAAAAAAAGAAAAAGAACTTACATATGTATATGTATATTTAAAATGTTTATATCAGATAATTTTTGTAGCAATGATATTGGAACATTTCATGTAAAACCAAATATATCTTATGGGATTTACATTGATAACTAAGTATGTTAGAAAAATGTATGTTATGTTTAAAAAAGTTACAAATGAAAATAGCTGAGAATCTTTTTTATGGATCTTTAAAAAAAAAACTACATAAAAATGGACTGGAATATTGCCTCTAATACAGAGTGTTACATTGTCTGGATTTATCTTGATCCCTGATAGTTAACAACAACTTCAGAAAAGCAATTTCCATTTGGAATGTCCCATGAGGGGGAAAAAATAGTTGATTCCAGTTCACCTAACATCCTGATTTCACCTTTTGCTAAGAAAAAGAACCAGAGAATCCTGGTCTGTTGTGCCTCTTTAATTCTCTCCATAAACTGGTAACAGTTGATGATTTCTATGACTGTTTATTTTAGCAGAAGGTTTATCCTCTCAGGCAAGTCTTTCACAGTAGCATAACCACTGTGTCTAATCTTTTGACTGAAGAACCCTAGAAAAACTACCAGAGGTTCCTGGCATTTGCTAGCATAAGAACTACAAATTAAAAAACTGCTTAGGGATAGGAGGAATGCGTATATCAGCCTTCCAATTTAATTAGTCCTTGGCTTCCCTGCAGCGATCAACATAAAGTCCCAGCTGTGATGTACTTATGTGAGGAACTTCAAAATAAGCTACACATGGCATTGACTGGTACTGGCCATCTGGATACATTGTTAGATTTGCTTGGCCATTTTCACAGACTCAGCACAACTCTTACAAGAATTGTGTAAATACTCAGCATTGTATCATTGCCTGTTGTCATCTTTTATTTAATTTTTTCTCTTTCTAGCCTATCAGGTTATATAGCAAGAGATGTTGCCAACTCTGAGACAGGATTCTGGATGCAACAGTCCTATTGCACAAACCTGTTCATTGTCAGTCTGTAAGAAAGTCCAGGAGTATCAAGAGAAGAATTTGTTTGTACTCTACAGTAATCTTTCACATCATACTTAGCATGAAAAGCTGCTATAAACAAAATCAGAGCAAGTGAATTGGGGCTATTGCCAGATCAGAAGCATAACAAAAGCATCACATTAAAAATAGCCTGTTGGACCACACCAAAAAATATCTAGTTCCGTATTATTTTGCCAGAGCCTCAGTAGCTGCACAAAAACATATACATTGTTCTGATCATATTTCCTCACAATTGATTTCATTAACTAGAAGTATATGGCTTCCAGTGGGAGTAAGATATATCTATCCAAACTAGCAATATTGATATATTTTTGCTCTATGAATCTGTCTAATCAAAATTTGAAATCTATCCAAGTTGGTGACCAACAAACGTGTGGAGTAGAAAAATGTAGTTATGTGGAATGCTTCTTTTTATCTGGCTTGCTTTTTGTTCTATTCAGTTTTATTAGAAGATGCCATGTTGTGGTATTTTTCACCGAAGCATACAAAGTTTTAACCCCACTACTATTTAGAGTTAGAGCCAGTGTGGTACAGCGGATAAGGCAGGAATGTGTATGGTTATAGTTTTTCTTGTTGGCCATTGCAAGTTGTGTTTGGATACCCTACCCAGTACATACTCAGTACATACCTAACTCTGGAAATTCAATTTCCACAGTTACGTATGTATTTACCGGTAGTCTAGTCATTTTTTCTCAGCCCACCTACCTCATAGGATAATCATTCTGAAGAATAACCTGGCAGAGGAGAGAGTACTATGGCTGGGGAGAATATATATGGAAGATATCTTGCTCAGGTCATCTGGTGGGCTTTAAACTGAATATGGAATAGAAGGGAGACAATATCCAGAGGCACCCTCAAAACATAAGCCCGGAGGTATTGTAGCTTACAACAAGGAATGACATACTAAGAAAAAAGAATTTCTCAGGAATACACCAGGAGAGTTATTAAGCAATGGAACAGCCTGCCTCTTGGACTCATGACTGTTCCATACTTGCAGGTTTTCAAGCAAGGACAGGAGAGCCAATTTTCTGGGATGGTATGAAGACTTCAGCCGTAGCATTGGATTAGAAGAACTCCAAAGACTTCAATCCTACAATGAGCTCCTTAAGTCCTTGTACCAGCTACCCCACAAAATGGATTCAATGGCAGAACACATAGCATCTTTTAAGATGTCCAAAATGATATTCATGGGGCTGAAGAATGATGTCAAACACTAATCCCAGGAAGCCCCATATCATAGTTTTACTCTTTCCCTGTATATTCTGCTTTTTTTATGGTAGAGCAGTTAATTCCTAATTGATTTTTCTGTGCCTTAAACACACTTAGCTGTAGAGAAGATAGGTAGGTAGGTAGGTATGTAAGTAGAGATAGATAGATAGATAGATAGATAGATAGATAGATAGATGATGATTGATAGATAGATAGATAGATAGATAGATGATAGATAGATAGATGATAGATAGATAGATAGATAGATAGATAGATAGATAGATAGATAGATAGATAGATAGATAGATGATAGATAGATGATAGATAGATAGACAGACAGACAGACAGACAGACAGACAGACAGACAGACAGACAGACAGATGATAGATGATAGATAACAATACTATGATGTATCACATATCCCAAATGCAAATACCATATATGGGCTCCTACACTTGATGCGGTAACAACATTAAAATTCAACAGTGCTTTACTTTAAGAGTTTCAAAAGGCAATTCTATCTCTTATGTTAACAGCATTCAGTATTGTGCTTTACTATGCCAATATAATTAAGAGAAATATTATACACTTTTAGCAATTTCATTTTTAGCAGCCCAGGCAGTCTAGATTATGATGTCTCAGTAACTAAGCCTCTAACACCCCAGGGCTGAGAAGCATAGATTAATATAAATGTATTCTGTTTTATTGTCCATATTAATAGTATAGTATTTCAATCTACTGGGTATAGGGAAACTAATAGACAGGTTGATGGATACTTTCCTTTTAGAAAGATCCATTCAGAATATTGTTACCAACTTTGGTTATATTTTTTTTTAATACACGAAGGGCTTTTTTTACATAACTTTTCTCTCTCCTCTCCCAGTCATAACTTTGACTAATTTATATACTTTTTAAATGTAAATTCTTTGTAATCTCTTTTAGCATAATTTCTCTTAAGTTCTTTGTTGCATAAATTTTCCCAGTTTAAAGCTGATTTAAATTTGTAACACCCTCTTTTTGTACACGACTTACCCATTCTTTTTCAGTATTTCTTTCATGTTATTTTTTCCCTTGTGGATTTTGGATCAGAACAAGACGGAGAGTAGTGCACTTCATTCAGTGCTGATATATCTATTTGGGCAGATTTTTCAAACTGTTCCCCTTAGAATTCTATGGCAAGTTTTATGTTTAACCATTCTCACTAATGGATAATGTCCATTATACTCAGCATGCAGTAGGTTTGGGCATTGGAGTGTGACTTCTAAACCCAGCATTCCTGGCTTATGCCTAATATTTTGGAGCTTTCAGTTTTTGGCTCCAAAATAGCTTAGAACAAAGTTGTTTTTTCAAAAATCAGAAATAGCTTGGTTTATTTGAGCTGCCCTGGTTCCCAAACATCATCATGAGCTTCTGATCTATCATAGAGCTTGAAAAATATGATTTAAGTCAAAGAGCTTGAAGTTGAGGCAGATTTATGAATCAACAAGCCAGAAATTTATATTGGGTGTGGATCTTAATCCAAGCCAGAAAAAAGATAATTCTTGGCCTCTTTCTAGAGGATTTTTTTTTAGCTCCCTGAGTTCATCTTCAATCCAATGTTTTTCTGGCAGATCTCAGCTCTGTAACTAGCAAAACAATGCCTGGTGTATAGAATCAGTGACCTAATTTATACATGTTATTCAGTGAAGAAATCCCACTTGTTTACCACAGAGTATACATAGCCCTCGCTGTGTGTCTGTTTGGCTCAAAAACCTTTTTAACAGTTGTATGTCAGCAGTGGTCTTTTATGACCTGAATTTCTGCAGTCTATGGTTGTGATTGAAAATCAGTTTTAGGAGAGCTGAAAGTGCTATGACAGAAATGTAATTTCCCTTGATGAACATCTCCTATTCTAGTCTCAAACGAACTTTGAAAATTTTTGAAATTTTAAACCTTTCTTCTGCATTGTTAGGCTACTTTTATAATCATAGAATGTGGGAAGAGCCTATGTCTTTGTGTTCTGATTCCTCTGTTGAACATCTGAAGGGCAGGAGTATGATCCTGTTGAAAGGAGTTGTGCCACTGGAAAAATCTTTATATGTAGTATCTTCAAGCCAATGATGTAGTGTGGGACAACACTCTTCAGGATGTCAGCCATTCTGTATAAATTATTGACTTGATTTCATGGGATAGCTAAGTTCAGCTTTGTATATGCTAATAGCACTTAGCAATAGCACTTAGACTTATATACCATTTCACAGTGCTTTACAGCCCTTTCTAAGCGGTTTACAGAGTCAGCATATTGCCCCCAACAATCTGGGTCCTCATTTTACTGACCTTGGAAGGATGGAAGACTGAGTCAACCTTGAGCCTGGTGAGATTTGAACTGCCAAATGGCAGTCAGCAGAAGTAGCCTGCAGTACTGCATTCTAACCACTGCGCCACCACAGCTCTTTTTTTGCAACTCCAACAGTAAAGTCTTGGCTGTTTTTATGTTGGAAGTTTTTTTAAAAAAACCAACATATTTTCAGTGAGAAAGCTTGCAATTGCTTTCATGAAAATAAGATTCAAATCTATCATACATAATGTAGAGCCATCGAAATAACTGTGATTTAACATTACAGTAGGCATAATTTTTCTTATTTCAGTGATTTTCTAGAAGCATGACTCCACTCAGTATGTCTCTCCTACACACTCATCCTTCAAATTCATGTTGCCCTAGAATATCCTCTTATTTACAGAAATTAAAGCTAATCTGAAAAAGAGAGGAGAATCAACTAATATGCCTTTTCCTGGATCATGCCATTAAACAACAACAACAACTGAGAGACAATGTGTTATAATGGCTGAGGTCCTGGACTGGGAGTGGGAAGATGGCAAATTTTACTTCACCCTCAGCTCCCTGACTCATTTTGGATCAATCCTTAGCTTGAGGAAAAATGGAAGAGGAAATATGGGTATTTCAAGGAGAAGACAAATCTTCAGCTATTTTGTTTAAAATATTAATTTATTATATGAAGATATATTTTTCTCCATGGAGAGATACATTTTCCATGGAAAGAAATGTCCAGACACTCTCCCCTTGGCTTTCAGACTAAACTAGTATCATTCACAAAAATAGTGCCTTGTCTGCCTTAGTCTTTGTCTGCCTTAGTCCAGGTCTGTGCTGTATGGCTATCCAGCTTCTTTGGGATATGTGTATTTCTTCCATGAAAACAAAATTCTTATGCTGCGAGTGATTTTAGAATTTGTTTTGGATCAGTTTCCCATTTCTCCTTGATTTTATCCTGTGGAGAAAAGATATGTAAAACATTAATTATTCTTTTTTTTTCCAAAGAAGTTTTTCTTGCACTTTACATCTATGAAGCTCTGTCTCTGTAAATATCCTCATAAGCTTAATGTTTTAAAAAACTGTACTCATGCACAACTGCACATGAAACTATGGTGGTTTTAAAAAAAATAATAATTTGACATGGCAGCCAAAGTGGAGAGGAAATTAAAACTGTGGAATCACTAAATCCCTTTGCAGGCTGAATTTATGCAAAATCAAACCACACTAAACAACTTGAAATGGCAGAATTTCATTTATTATATTTCCAACTTTTGAACATGACTTCTATTGTAGTTTTACAGGTAGTCTGAATATGTGCTTATGGCAAATATATATATATA
>QLTV01000548.1:8548654-8558971 GCA_003457575.1 Thermophis baileyi
ATATATGAACTTTCCAGCGTTGCCTATTTCCTCTGTAGTGAAAACTAATGTCATGCAGCATTGGTTTTTCTTTGCAAACACTCTTTTATTTCTTTTGTTTGCAAAAACAATGTTATAGTAGGATGCTGTTCAGTTTTTATGTCATTGACCAGTTTTTCTATGGTGCTTTCTCTCCAGGGACTCCTGTTTGGTTCTTTGTGAAAATTGCTCCAATTCGAAATGAACAGGACAAAGTTGTTTTGTTTCTTTGCACTTTCAGTGACATCACAGCTTTCAAACAGCCTATTGAGGATGACTCATGCAAAGGTTTGCTATTTACTTTCTCTGTTGCATATGAAATATAATTTGTTTTGCATTTCAAAATGGAATAATTCTCTTTCATAAATGTTTTAGTTTTAGAAGATCTGTTAAGAATCTGAGCGAAGCTAGTGAAGCTAGTGCAAACTGACTCTGAAGGTTAAACATTTTTTGAAATACATAGAAAACTACTGCTTCTGGCCTGTACTCTATATGATAATAATAATAATATGTCAAGGCCACGCCAACCAGGCCTCCGACAGTTCTTTCTTTTCTTTCAGATCTTAACAATTGATGGAACCAATGGCAAAGCCATGAAAAATGTCTGATGATATTTCTTGCAGATCAAGGAACTGCAGCCTTGATCAGCAGGTTCAAAAGCTATCAGCTGAGGCAACAGTGCATTATCCTTTTCAAGTTACATCTCCATGTCTTGGACCTTGAGATTGTTTTTGAAATTGCAGAATTACATTTCTTGGTCATTCCCTAGAACAGATCATATCCCAATCCAATGCATTTCCCTTGTGACTATCTTTGTGTTTCTGTTAATAGAATAGAATAGAATAGAATAGAATAGAATAGAATAGAATAGAATAGAATAGAATAGAATAGAATAACAGAGTTGGAAGGGACCTTGGAGGTCTTCTAGTCCAACCCCCTGCTTAGGCAGGAAACCCTACACCACTTCAGATAAATCGTTATCCAACATCATCTTAAAAACTTCCAATGTTGGAGCATTCACAACATCTGGAGGCAAGTTGTTCCACTGATTAATTGTTCTAACTGTCAGGAAATTTCTCCTTAGTTCTAAGTTGCTTCTCTCCTTGATTAGTTTCCACCCATTGCTTCTTGTTCTACCTTCAGGTGCTTTGGAGAATAGCTTGACTCCCTCTTCTTTGTGGCAGCCCCTGAGATATTGGAACTGCTATCATGTCACCCCTAGTCCTTTTCATTAAACTAGACATACCCAGTTCCTGCAGCCGTTCTTCATATGTCCCCTAATCCCTAATCATCTTTGTTTATCTTATTTGCACTCTTTTTAGAGTCTCAACATCTTTTTTACATCGTGGCAACCAATACTGGATGCAGTATTCCAAGTGTGGCCTTACCAAGGCATTATAAATTGGTATTAACACTTCACGTGATCTTGATGAGCTTTGAAAGAGGTCCACGTCTGTTTCCTGAAGAAGAGGGGAAAAACTGTTCGAATCATATAGGTACCACATATACTGTACCTGTGCATTTTGTTTTTCTTGCCTAAATGTAGAACCTTACTTTTTTCACCATTGAATTTCATTTTGTTAGATAGCACCCAATGTTCAAGTCTGTCAAGATCCTTCTGTATCTTGAGCCTATCTTCTGAAGTGTTGGCTATTCCTGCCAGTTTGGTGTCATCTGCAAATTTGATGAGTTCCCCATCTATCCCCTCGTCCAAGTCATTGATGAAGATGTTGAAGAGTACTGGGCCTAAAACAGAGCCTTGGGGTACTCCACTGCATACTTCCCTCCATGTAGATGCAGTTCCATTGAGCATTACAGGTTGAGTGCGGTTGGTCAGCCATTGTTAGGCTATGCAGTCTTTGAAATCCCATATAATTTTTTTCTTGCAGTTATTGTTTGTAATGTAAGCAGGATCAATTATGAGATAACTGAAAACAACTGAGAACATTAGATAATTTGCTATGTAGTCTAGAAACTGGGAGACTGTGAGTTCTAGTCCTGCCTTAGGGCATTAAAGCCAGCTGAGTGACTTTGGGACAGTCACTCTTTCTCAGCCCAACCCATCTTACAGAGTTGTTGTTGTGGGGGGGGGGGAGGAGGAAGGAGTATTAGGTATGTTTACTGTCTTGAGTTATTCATAAAAATAATAAATTCATGACGGGTCTATGGTGCTCTCTGAGCTTGCTTGTTTTCTTGCAGACTAACTAGATAACATCATCATACCTAGTTAGGGTAATGAAATGTCTGTAAGAAAACAAGCAAGCTCAGAGAGCACCATGGACGCGTCATGAATTTATTATTTTTATGGGACCCCTCATTTCAATTGTGAACTACAAATATTCTCCTTTATTAATAAATTCATTTTGTAAATGCAACACTCCTATTCTGAAAAATAGTTTCTAAAGACTATGCCCTCCACACATCTCCCAACAATGGGTAATCCAGGTTAAATTACACACTACTAAAATAGGGCTATCCCCAAATATTTAATCTTGTTTTTCTTCTGTCACACTTTGCGAATCATATATAGCCCTGGGGCTTAGCTTGGGGGTGCCCTACCAGTAGGGCTTAGGCAATCAGTAGGATTAGGTCTTTCTGTGACACTTCGATGGAATTACTAGTGGCAGTTAGCATAAATCTGTAATTTCCATACAAATATTCATTGTTGTATGCCACATATGAATGCTATTGTCAAAGTAGAAACTATTTTTGTTGCATATATAGATCACAAAACTGAGACGTGATATTTGACAGAAAATGACAGTAACCTATTATTTAGAAATGGCATGAGAAAGCAAAGGATGAAATTAGACTGCCTTCCCCATAAACCAGAGGTCTTCAAACTTGGCAACTTTAAGACTTGTGGACTTCAACTCCCAAAATTCTCCAGCCAGCTCCATTCCACACACAATAAAAGTCTAACATTTAAATAAATCATATGTTTCTATTTATAGTTTCTGTTGTTATTACATAAAACATGAATTGGTTGGCTTTAAAAAGCTACCTGATGTTATTTATTCATTTAAAACATTTATATGGCTGCTCCTCTTTCACACAACTCTGGACAGCTCCCAATAAAATCATTTTAAAAACTGTAAAATACACTCAATTAACAGAGTAAGCACAAAAACCTGGTACCAATCCATGCAAACATATCATTGTTTAATCTCCCAACACTTGGCAGATTATGTAAACTAATGAATACAATCAACTATAAATTGAAGAAATTTACTTTTATATTATTATCATCCAAAGAAAACCATGATAAATGAGAAAATATTGGGATATTTCCAGCAAGAATACTGAAATCTAAGAAGATTTGGCAAGACCTTGTGAAATTTTGGCACACATTAATTTAAAATAATAATAATATGAAGATTACCATACTGTATATACCAAGTAAACTAGAGGTACCATGTTATCGATACCTGGTTCAATATCCCACACTTTAGGTTGAGCTGTCTGCTTCATACAAGACAAAAACATGCCAAAATATCCTCTATAAATACCTTAAGGACATTCTAGAAACAGTATTTCAAGTTTGCTTAAATTGTTTATTGCCATCTATAAAACAAAAACTGAGCCACGGTGGTGCAGTGGTTAGAGTGCAGTACTGCAGGCTACTTCTGCTGACTGCCGGCTGACTGCAATTTGGCAGTTCAAATCTCACCAGGCTCAAGGTTGACTCAGCCTTCTATCCTTCCAAGGTGGGTAAAATGAGGACCCAGATTGTTGGGGGCAATATGCTGACTCTAAACCACTTAGAGCTGTAAAACACTGTAAAGCGGTATATAAGTCTAAGTGCTATTGCTATTGCTATAGTGCCACTTCCTTAAGGCTGAGTGATGAATATAGTTTCCTGAGTGCTGGCAGTATTATTGAGCTGAAGATCCAGTGGCTGAACCCTAACAGCTTAAGCACATACTAATTCCAGTATTTGGATGAATAGTTGACTAGTTATAAGGTGAATTCCTATAGTCAGAGCTGGGTTCTGAACTAATCTTTGTCCAAAAGACTAAGTTCAATCTGCATTGAATGGCTGTTTAGTGTTAAGTCTGCTTAGATCAACCACTAAATATAATTTCTATTAGCCACTTAGGGTAAACATGCAGCCTTAGTGATACTGCAGAATAAGATGTTTACTTAAGAAACTTAAGGTATTTTGGTTTAAGGTTGTTTATTGTCCTATTTATAACTTTGATTTTTAGACATTCCCCCCCCCCTTTCAATCATGTCTGATTCCCAGGGAATGCCTGGACTGCAGTTTTCATGACAAGATTTTTCAGAAGTGGTTTCCTATTGCCTCCTTCATAGCGCTGAGAGAAAATGACTGGCCCAAGATCACCCAGCTGTCTCTGTGCCTAAGATGAGTCCAGAACTCATGATCTCCCAATTTCTAGTCTGATACCTTAACTACTATACCAAAATGGATATTTTAATTGTATTATTTATTCTTCGTAAGCCACCAAGAATCTTTTGGATTGTGGCAGGATAGAAATGAATGAATGAATGAATGAATGAATGAATGAATGAATGAATGAATGAATGAATGAATAAATAACCAACATCTAAAATGTCAACATTTTGGGACATAAGGGGAATGGAGGACTAGGAACATGTTCTTCAAGTGACCCAAGATCCTTCCCTATTGATTAGAATTTTTCAAGGAACTATTGAAAACAGCTGTTACATAGAGTTATGGTTGGAAAATCTGGGAATAAATTTTTAATTTCACAAAACAATATGCTACATTCTGATATCCAAGTGTAGCTGAGATTCACACAATGGGTTCATGTTTACTCCACATAATTTCAGGTCATCTTTTATCCATCAACTACCTTGAGCTGCACCTATAAAGCATGTTATAATCTGATCTTGAAACTTTCTTCAGATTCAAAATCAACTTTTGTGTGACGTGGATGTGAAAGCCTTTTTTAATTAAGGAAAAAATGTCCATTACCCTGAACATTTACTTACAGACAAGCCCTGTAAAACCTTGGCAGGATTTACTTCAGAATTAATATGGCCAGGGTCAGGCTGCAAAGTGCCCTGAAATACATTGAAGAATTGAGTTCCATAGTTCTTTGGAATCAGGGTACGCTCTGCAACATGAACTCATGGACCAAATCACATTTTTATGTCATCCTTCTTGAAATTTTTGTTTGCTTTTAATATCATATCAATTCCATAAAATAAATTTCAAAAAGAAGTGTTTTCTTGACATTGGCTTTTCATGTCACAGCAAAAG
This sequence comes from Thermophis baileyi, assembly GCA_003457575.1. NCBI lineage: Eukaryota > Metazoa > Chordata > Lepidosauria > Squamata > Dipsadidae > Thermophis > Thermophis baileyi. The sequence goes on from QLTV01000548.1 coordinate 8,553,921, forward strand.
TTCATTGCATTTTCATCTTGCCTGGCTAATGTGAATAATCAGTCTCTGTCTATTTTCTATGGAAGAGAGACAGCTCTGTCTCTGCTTAGGATTCTTTCCTGATGTGTTACAATAAGTTTAAGTGGATGTAAACAAGAATTCTGCATTCTAGGATGAAGTGGAACATCCTCAGTCCTGGTTCTATTATAAATGTTTCTGATTCTAGCCTCCCTTTTGAGTTTCCTCTATTCATTCTTGCTGTTTTACAACCATGATAACAATGTCTATTTTTGTTCTTCTGCAGTATTTCTTATCTAGACCAAGCAATACTTTTCAAGGACTTAGTCAGATGAAAGTACAAAGATACTAGGCTGCCACAGGGGAGCTCTTACTTTAAATATTGTCTTATATTTGCAACCCTCCTAAAAACTAAAGAGCAAAAAGACCCTTTTAAAAATTAAATAGGAACGCCCTCCCACACCCACTTTGTGTGTATGTGTGTGAACGGGTTGTGCATATATGAAAGATCAGTAATAAAATAGACTTATTTCACTCCACTTTTCCATTACTTTAAAACCTTATCTCTCCAAAACACAATAAAACAAAATATAATCTCTCCAAAACAAAACAAGACAAAACAACAACAACAAGTGAGCTGGTTTGTAAAATAAAATACATAGTATATAAAAACAATTTACCCACAACAATGAAAACAGTGCATGACAATGCCTAAAAGCAAAGCAAAACAAAACAAAACAAAAAACACACCCACAAGAAAATAGAACTAATATAAGGGAGGAAAAAGAACCGTACAGGAATTAAAAAACAAAAAAACAAAAAACAAAACAAAAAACCCTGCATGTGCTATTCAGTACCACGGTCAGCGGCAACAGTTATTACTACTGTAGTGTCTCAGACAGCAACATTTCATTCTAATGAGTGATCTTACTTATTTACTTTGCGTCTGTAGATATGTAACCAGTTTGAAAACACTGTGCATTCACATATACAGTATGTCCAGATGTGTGGCAGTAGAAACATGCTGTAACTCACAGGGTAACTGCTAAAATGAATTATCTACACAGTAGGAGGACAATTTGAAATAAAACTTTATAATTTTTCTGCATTCAAATAATGAATGGTTCATTTTAATTATGCAAAAGTTAGCTGCATGAGAATGCCTATGACCAGATCTCCACATTCAAAATCTGCCCATTGCTTATTTTTGCCCTAAGGGAATGAGTGATAAGCCATTTGGTCTTTGTTGTTAGTACTTTTCTTAATTCAGTGTAAATTCACTGCATTGTTTTAGGTTAAAGCCTTTTTTTTTGTTGTTGTTCAAATTCTGTTCAACCGGAGTGATGGTAACTATGGTGCAATTTCTTTAGGTTGGGGAAAGTTTGCTCGTTTGACACGTGCGCTAACAAGTAGCCGAGGAGTCCTGCAGCAACTTGCCCCCAGTGTGCAGAAAGGAGAGAACGTTCACAAGCATTCCCGTCTAGCAGAGGTAAAGTCTGCGTCATGTTTCTATTCTATCTGAATGTTATGAATGTTGTGATAACTTAAAAGAGCATCCACTCTCTTGGAACCAATAGCTTTCCCTCGGCTGAGAGTTAACATTGCAAATCAAGGAGATTTAAGGGTCCACAGTCCCATAGCACTGATCCAATCATGACCTCCCTGTTATGGCAAGATGAACAGTTTTACACTTTACCTTGGAGCTTCAGATGGAGCTGGGCTGCTTTGAAAGACAGGCTTGAATTCTGGGGCTCTCTGAGTGATACTAAGCCCTCTGTAACTAAGAAAGAATTTTTCCCCCTCTCCAGCTGAAGCCTGGGCTGTTTGTCTTTTTCCTCTATACCAGTTTGGAGCTGAAGATGAGAGTTGGGAGTTGTCTCTTACCATAAATGAATGACCATAGATTTTAGGCTGGGTCCCAACATTCAGTACTCCCTGGTTCATTAAACTGATGTTTTAAAGTGCTTCAATAAAGGAACTGCTTACATTTATTCAGTGAGTAAAAACAATTCAGATACAAATTGGATGCTCTTATATGGTAATTCAAACATATTGGTGTATTACTCAATGCATTCTATAGGAGTGAAATTTAAAGTAACAGATCCAGTGCCCCACATGCTATTTGCACTATAACAGTTAAAGAAGTCTAAGTAACAGTGCCCCACATGCTATTTGCACTATAAAAGTTAAAGAAGTCTACTGTGAAAAATCTAGATTTAAATTTAGTTTTGCCATGTACGTATGCTGCTGTTTCTACCATTGAACTTAACCTTTGGATTATCTGATAGAGAATACAATTGAGTCAAAATTTCACAGGTAGGTACAATTCCCTGTTAGGTCAGAATATTACATTTATAAGGCTGTAGTGATATTCCATTGCCTCCCTTTTTATTATCAAACAAATAGACAAGCTGCACTGATTCTTCCCATAAGAGCTGTTTTATGTACAATCTTTCACAGCTAATCTCTTTCTACATACTTGTTTTTTTGCCAACACTGGAAGCAAGTTATAAATATTTTGCATGCAGAATCACTGTCCAGTCTTTGTAGAATCCTTTCTAGATCCTACTACAACTGACAAGTTCTGTCCCCAGACTGCTGATCACTGGAATTACGATACTTTTGAAGATTGAAGTTATGATTCTTTTCTCTTTGTTCCTAGTTATTCCCTTTGCGGCTTTAATTCGGGTCACTTTGGATTCATTCTGCCTAAGCTTGTGAACTGAGACTAGATTGTGTTATAGCATAAACTGTGTTATGAGATGTATTTTGGGAACAATAGAAATATGATACTGCCATTTTGTGTGGGAGAACATATAGGCTGTCTTCAGGGGTGGGCTTCAAAAATTTTAGCAAGGGGTTCTCTGCCCAGTTGCTGGGTGGGCGTGGCCATGGTGGGCATGGCCTAGTCGGCCTCCTGCACCACGGGGGGGGGGCGTTTTTGCCCTCCCCAGGCTCCGGAGGCTTTCCTTGAGCTTCCAGGAGGGCGAAAACGGCCTCCCCAGGCTCCGGAGGCCCTCTGCACTTACCTGCATCCAAAACGGGCTGGGTGGGGACTCCTGGGAGGGGTGGGTGGGGCAGGGCCAGCCAGGAGTGGGATTTGGGAGTTCTCCGAACTGCACAGAATCTTAGCTAGAGGTTCTCCCGAACCCCTGCAAACCCCCAGCAGCCCACCCCTGGCTGTCTTCCCTGATGTCATCATGGCATTCTGTTTTTGGCATATGTTAATTGATGTTTCCTGTTTTGGCAAAATGTGGGTGTTATTTAATGAGCAACTTACGAATAACAACAGATTTTTTGGGATGTTGAAACATTGTTTCCCCTTCCCCATGATGCTTCAGCTATGCTTTTCATGCTATTACTAGAAAAAAACTCAGACAAAACAATAGCCTACTTAGCTGGAGAAATTGATTATCATGTCTGCAATGTTTCTTTGCCTGAAATTGGTGATATACAGCATAGCTTTCAATAAACATAGAATTCCCTTACATGCAAACTTGGGCATATGGATGGGTTTTTGAACTGCAGATTGCTTAGTTCAATCTGAATGCAATAAGTGTTAAGATCTGTTGTAAATTGTTTTCGTATGTGACACCTTCTTGAAGGGGCCTTTTGCTTTTTGTTTGACAACTATGTACTAACTGGTGGTGCATCTGACAAGACTTCATATGAATTTAAATCAGGACAGCTGGTGAGTTAATTATAAACAATAAAGGTCAAGATTATGTTTATGCACATATTAATTGCCAGTTAAATATTGCACTCATTATTTCAATACCACTGAGCCAAATTCTAATAGAGTTCATCAGGAATCAACAGATGTTGCAAAGATAATCCAATGGGGAAGAGGACATCAAAAGTAACAGTAATAACAGTAATAGCAGTAATAATAATACATACTCATCTTGCAATTCCCTTTTTTGGAGAAAAGAAATTTATGTAAAATACAGAAATGAAATAAGATATAGTAAGCAAAAGAAATTAAAGGCATAAATTAATGAACATATAAATAAATTTAGTTTATAATTACTATAATATAATCTAGTTTATATCATTCAGTATGTTTCTCCATACTTTTCCATCCTTCAAATCATCTTTGGTTTTACCACTGATTCATTTCTTGCCTGTTTCCCACTTTTCTTTCTTTCTTTTTTTGTGAATCTCATCAACTTTATCCATCCACAATTTTCTCAATACTTCCCTTTCCCTTGATGCTATTCACTCTTCCTTCATATTTTTGTTTTGCAACTTGATCCTTGTTCATACTTTCTATATGATCTAACTACGTCAACTACTTCTTTCCATCTGGTTGTTCACATTTCTATTTAATCCATATTCATTCAATACTCAGTCATTTTTAACTCTTTCTCTTTTTGTTTTATCATACACACTGCTTAAGTTACTCATTCCCATTGTTTCCATAACCCTGAATTAAGGTCCAACTTCAGACCAAAGATATCTATCTTCTACCACCTTTGTAAGACCAATTTTCTTTATTAGTGATCATTTTCTTTGCCTTGCCTTGAATGTGTCTGTTTCTTCTTTCCTCCTTGTTAAAAACTAGCATGCAAACTGGAGAGAGAATGATTTATACATGCTATGTAATTTTTTAAAAAAGTTGCAAACTGCTCTGCAATTTTTTCAAAAAAAGATTTTTTCCTTGAATCAAGCTTAATTCCTGATGTCTTCATCGACACATCTATCCATTGTTTTGTAACAGCGCTTATAGTAATTATATTTACCATATTTTTTGGAGTATAAGACACTCTGGAGTATAAGACGCACCTTAGTTTTTGTGGAGGAAAATAAGAAAAAAAAATCTGTCTCTGCCTACCAGCATCCATCAGTATTCATCTAGCTAGCGTCCTGTCAGTGTGTGAGGGAGTTGAGGGCTGTTTGGAAACTGAAACAGTATTTGCTATGTGAGCAACAAGGAGCAGCAAGGAGCCTGGGCGTGGCTTACCTCTGCAGCTCTGAGTCTGTGCTGAGCTCTGAAACTAGTGTGCTCTGAAATTGAAACTGAAACTCCTCTTCTCTGCTTGTGTTTTGCTTAT
>QLTV01000548.1:8559087-8584682 GCA_003457575.1 Thermophis baileyi
TTTTGAGCGTGCGTGTGCTTTTTATCCCCCCTTTGTGGATAAAAAACAGCTTCTAAAGCACAGCTGATCGTCTGAGAGAGCAGCAATGAGAAAAGCAGGCAAAGCACGGAAGATCTCTTCACTCGCTAACGCCTCGTTAGGGCTGAAAAAACAGCTTCGAAAAAGCTACATTCAGAGTATAAGACACAGCTAAATTTTCAACCTCCTTTGGGGTGGGGGGAAGTGCGTCTTATACTCTGAAAAATACGGTAATCTTCCATCCAAGCACTAAGTGGGAACAATTCTGCTTAGCTTCCAAGTCCAAATAAATTAGCCAGGTGCTATCACCTGCTCAGGTCCTATTAACATACTTTGGAAATGACTTGGAAGAAGTGCTTCAGACATCACAAAGATGTGAACATCACACTTCTCCTCTAGCCATCAAAGCAATCCATCTTTTTTTTCAGGCTTTTAAGCAAGTTATGGCTATTTTAAGAGTCAAATTACTATTCAACTCCTTAAAGCAGCAACAGCATCTATTTTCAAGATTATGCAGAAACCTGAACAAAATAGTGTTTTTAATGAATAGCAAAGTCGTGCTGTGCCTGTGTGAAGTCCAAAGGAGTTCTGCATCATTTTCAAACAGTGTACATTTCAAGCAGTGTACAATTCAGCAACAGTGTATAATGTTGCTGAATTGGGCCATCTGGCAATATCCTTTAATAGAAACTTTCAGATGCAAAGCTGTCTTTCTTACAGATTTTATTAAAACCCACTCCTGCTTGGATTCAAGTTCATGTATTCATATTTGTGGGACAATGAAATACACCCACAAGTGATTTGGTCTGCTTTATAGTTCAGCTTGTAAAAAGAATGCTAATGTAAGAATAATGCCCAATCATAGAATTGGAAAATACATTACATAATAGATGGCTGCCAACATTCCCAGGAACAAGAAGGAACCCTGCCTGCATTGCTATACCCATTCATGTTTAACCCTTTTGGACAGTTTTAATTGTTATTGTTTAATGATATGATTTTTTCAGAATATATATAACAATACCCAATACATAAAAAGCCAGAAATACATAACCAACATATACATTGACTACTACTTCTTCTTTTGAAATACTTTTGGTATTGTTCTGGATTTTAAATGCAGAAGGGGATGCTTAGAATATCTGATTCCCTGGAACAGCTGCACTGAATCAGAGCAGTCCTGGGAAATGGCAACCAATGTTCATGCCCCAAATCTTATGTTGCATGTCAGTATGCAATTTCCACACAAACCAGGGGTGGGTTCTAACTTACCTCGCTGCCGGTTCGCTTCCTCCCATGCCGTGTGGCCGTGCCTCGTGGGCGCGCGCGCGAATGCACAGTAAAAAAAATAAAAAAAATTTACAAATGCCAAAAACAAGACGGCAACGCATGCGCAGTGCCGGAAACTCGGCTTCTGCGCATGCGCAGAAGAAAAAAAATTCAAAAAAATTTCAAAAAAAAAATTTCAAAAAAAAGATGGCGGTGCCCACGGACCGGCACCGACCGAACCGGATCGGTGACGTCATCGTGACATCACCAGCAGGTTGCTACCGGTTTGGGAGAACCGGTCCAAACCGGGAGGAACCCACCTCTGACATAAACCCCATTCCCATGACCTAATGCCACTAACAGACAGTGAGGCCCAGGTTGAAGAAGAAATGGTCATTCCTGCCTCAGTGGATACTTCAGGTGTAGTTGCCATGAACAAGGGAGATGGGGAACATCCTGACTCCGTCTGGCTCTTTTTCATCAGTAGAACTGGGCAAACTGCTGAGTCTACCTGGTGGGTGGGTGGGAGATATAATTCTCTTATAACTTGCCTGGCCCATCCTTGACAGTGGGAGAGAGTTATTCTGGCAGAGTATAAGATGTACAGGACTTTAGTTCTAACCTTGAAAAGGCAATTTCTCCTCTCCTCTCCTCTCCTCTCCTCTCCTCTCCTCTCCTCTCCTCTCCTCTCCTCTCCTCTCCTCTCCTCTCCCTTCCCTCTCCTTCTTTCCTTTCCTTTCCTTCTTTCCTTTCCTGTCCGTTCCTTCCCTCTCCTGACCTCCCCTCCCGTCCTCCCTCCCTTCCCCCGCCTCTCCTCTCCTCTCCTCTCCTCTCCTCTCCTCTCCTCTCCCTTCCCTCCCTCCCTCCCTCCCTCCCTCCCTTCCTTCTTCTTTCTCTCATCTCACATGAAAGTGACTCTGGGCAGTGTACAGCACTTAATTAAAAAAACATAAATACATAAAAACAGTCACAATTAAAGAATAACTATAAACACACCCACAAAACAGGAGAGAATAATGCTAACTACAGTAAGGGAGCCATTGCATACTTTTCCCAGTCTCCTGGTACTCGCAGTCCTGATAACATAGCCAGGTCTTGAGGGACTTGTGAAATGTTCAGAAGAAGTCAATGTATATGAGGGATGTGGAGCTAATCTCACTTCCAGGGAGAGAAGATACTACAAAGCAGGCACTGAGACAGAGAAGGCCCATCTCCTCGGACCTGCCAAATTTAATTCTCTGGCAGACCACAGTATGCTGTCTCTGTCAAACCTAATAGCATGGGGCAGATGAAATAGGGGAGAGACAGTCTCTCAGATAACCAAGTCCCGTGTCATGAAGGGCCTTATCTGGTCATCTCAAAGGACTGACAGACCTTTTCCCCCTTCCAACTGTTTTTTCCTCAAAATGTATCTTTTTCTCACTGTGGCATATAGGTGTTTTCTGTATTGTGATCTAGGTGCATTGCCCAAGAGTGATTAAGGAGTTTTACAAGAGGATACAGACTTTAATGTATGTATTTATATACACACAGATAAAATCAAGGTTAGATATTAGTTATGAAACAAGTGCCTGCATTCTTATTTTGATCGTCTCCCTCCTGTAAACAGCCTGGAGTTGCTTGATTAAATGGATAGATATGTTGGAGATAATTAGGTAAGTAACTAATATATAAATAGCTTCCCATATGTTCCAGTCCTTTAAAGATATTTGAACAGCACATTTCACTGGCTTAAAAATAGCAGTGCTGATATATCAGGCAACCTCTACAGGGAAAGTAACTTTTTAGGGAAGATGGTCCATGTAAATTAATATGAAAATGTTTTAGTTTTTAGGTTTCAATTTAAAAATGATTTTACTTTTATTTATTTATCCCCCCCCCATTTCTATAGGTCTTGCAGTTGGGCTCTGAAATCCTCCCGCAATACAAGCAAGAAGCACCAAAGACCCCACCACATATCATTTTACATTATTGTGTTTTCAAGACTACTTGGGATTGGGTGATTCTGATTTTAACTTTCTACACTGCAATTTTAGTCCCTTACAACGTCTCATTTAAAACCAAACAGAACAATGTGGCCTGGCTGGTAGTGGACAGCATCGTAGATGTCATTTTTCTGGTAGACATTGTGCTTAATTTTCACACCACATTTGTTGGGCCTGCTGGAGAGGTGATCTCTGATCCAAAGCTGATCCGCATGAATTACTTGAAGACCTGGTTTGTAATTGACCTTCTCTCGTGTTTGCCATATGATGTGATCAATGCATTTGAGAATGTTGATGAGGTGAGTCTATGAATTTTGTTTCCATATTATTTTAAACCATGAACCAAAACAGAATGAAAAGAGACCAGTTTTCTGGATTTATACCAGCTGTTCTCTGTTCACATTATATGCTTACTTTAATGCTGTTTTGCCATCCTATACTACAACTATTAATTTATAACAACTTCAAATACAGTCTTATGTTTCACGTGAAATTTTCTTACTTTTAGGCTCAATTGTTTTCTTTAGTTATTTTGAAATAAAGTAAGATGTATAGGCAACTTGAAACTAATATATAGGTGAAAGAATATGGGAATGTTTGTGGGGCAAGAGGGCATCATCCACTTTGCTAGAATGTGATTGAAAAAGAAAACCACCTTTGCATGTGTGTGTGTGTGAATAAAGTCTTAAAAATAAGATAAAAACTACTATAAAATAATACAAGGTAAGGAAGAAAAAAGAAAAATATCAAAGGGAAGGCTAAAAGTGAGAAAGAAAAAGAAAAAGAAAAAAGAAAGAAAAAATTCTGATCTTCTTAAAAGTTAAAAGTACAATTATACACTTACCTTTTCCCCTTAAGTTACATGACTTTCTTCTTTCTATAATCTAGCCTATCTAATAATCAAATCCATAAGTCATACATTCATTTTTTTGTTTTATGCCAAAAGCCCATAGGAGGTTATTAGTCAGCAATAAATGCACATATTGTCTTTTCTCTAATCAAATAATTCAGTTTGGCCATTTCAGCAAGTTTTATCATCTTCACCAGCCATTCCTCCATTGTAGATTGCCAAATCTTTCCACTTTTGTGCATTCAATAATCTAGCTGTGGTTATCACACACAAAAACAAACTTCCATGACTTTTCCTGCTGCTTCAGTACCAAAAGGAAGACTTCTGGTCTCAATTGTATATTAATCTTTAAAATCCTCTGAATCAGTATATGTATTTGAATCTAACATTTTTAGTTTTTTACATGTTCAGCATGATAAAACAGGATAAAATGACCCTTCTTGTTTGAATTTCCTACATAAGTTTGAAATGCCTTTATACATTCTAAACCTTTTCTCTGGTGTCATATACAACAATACATTATTTTATAAATGTTCTCTTTAAGATTATAACATACTGTAGTGTTTCAGTCCTTTCAACCACATTACCCATTGTCTGATCTCTTTGTTATAACCAAACATTTTAGCCTGCTTTATCTTACATGCTTCACTATACTTTCATTTGTTCTTCTGTTTCAAAGCTCAATAAACGTTTATATTTTTTAGCAATTGCATGTTCATCATTTGTGCACAATTCTATTTCAAAATCAGTTTTACAGTGTTCAGTATCATAGGCAAGATGGTTTTGTGTTGAAGATCTGTGATTAATTTTTCTTGGAAGGGCATTTTGTAAAATAATTTGTCACTACTATACAGGTAGCCTTTGACTTATGAACACAGTGGGGACAGGAATCTCAGATGTTGAGTGAAGAAGTCATTAAGTCAGATGCCATATGACTGCTTCGCTCAACAACCATAATCTTGGTACACCTGGCTGCAGTTATTAAGCAATCTTGTGAGTCCCAGGTAAGGAACGCAGAAGCACAGGAGGTGGGGTGGGGTGGAGGAGATCCTGGGAAGCCCAGCACAGGCAACACATGATATCTCTCTGCTAAGCTGCTGAGAAACCCCTCCATGAAAATCCAAACAAAATTTTCAATCCCTGAGCAAAAAGACACTTGGATGTCTTGACACTTGACCTTCACTGGCCTCCCTTACCCTCCTGAGTCATACCCTGCATTGGCTCTCTGCTTAGGAACTGAAAATCGTTCCTGCCAAATTCCAAGCTGGATTTTCAGTCCTTGAGCAGGGAGACACACGCAACCTGAGCCAGGCCTCCCAGGATTTCTCCCCCTTCCCCGGAGTCACACCGTACTGTCGCTTGATTCACAGGATGAAAATCCTCCTTGGATTTGGGCTCCCTCTTATCTCTGAAGGGGTGGCGGTGGCTGAAAGAGCTCCCTGCCAAAAGCTTTCAACTCCATGCAAGCAGGCACAAAGGATTTCAGCTTAAGTCATTTTTCCCTTCTTCCCTTTTAAAAAAGTCCTCTTTTCCCCAGAGAACCTTAATACCTGTTCTGATTTTTTCTTAGCTGTTAATAAACATATACAACTGACATCCTGGCAATCATCTTTCAATTGTTATTAATCTGTTCAATAGGAACCATGTTGTCAGGGTTCCAAGTAACACCCCCAGGCCATGTGTCAGGCCTGACACATGTATCAGAATTCAAATTGTTTTTATAACTTTACATTTTCCCCAAATGCATGGGATTGTATGTATTTTTTGCTGCATATAATGAAAGAAGCCAGTTATATGCCTCTTTTTATTGAAAGAGTTTCAACTAATAGGAAAGGAAGCTTTCCATTCTTCTTTCCTGTGAAAATATGTCCTGACTAATGCTTTTTATGTCAGAGATAATTAACAGCAAGGACAATGTAATTACATATACAAATATGATTCACTCAGATTCCACAAAAAGGCTAAAAACACAGCATTACTTAGTAAAGACTCAAATATACCATGGCTGATGTATTTACAAATAGTCACTACTATTAGCATAAAATCAGATCTTAAGAAGGAATGAAAAACATAAAAACAAAAACAGAATTTGAAATGCTAATACAAAACCTGGACCACCAATGGCTTATGTAAACATACACAGAGACAGAATGAACAAAACACGATCAAATGGATGCAAAACTTTAACACTTACAATACAGCAATGGGAAGAATAATGGACTAAATCTATAAGATTCATACCAAGTCATACCCAAAATTGGTACAAAATGTTTTATAGATGATATATAATTCCATCAATGGTATTTAAGATAGACAAATCATACCATAGTAAATGTTGGCCATGTCATGAAACAGAAGGAATGTCTTATCACGTCTGATGGACAAGTAAAAAGAACCCTGCAAAAATCCTGGAAAGATATATACAGTAGAATGCAGAAAAATTTGGAATTTATATTCAAAAAGAAAACACAACTTTTCCTACTAGGTATAATCTTAGGAAAAAACCCAATAAGAAACATAATAATTCAGTGAGAAATATGCTTACAGTAGTGAGAATAAATGTTGCAGAATACCGGAAAACACAATTTTGACAACAATGGATTGGGAACACACAATACATCACACAGCATGATAGATATAATCACTTATCCACAAATATTGCAAATTAGCAGGTGTACAAAGAGGAGACTGTCAGAAACCTAATATTTCTCTTTCTCTTTTCCCTTTTTCTACTTTTTGGTACTTTAATTCTTGTTAAAAAAGTTAAAGATAAATAAATTCAGCTTTTTTCCCTTTCATTAATATGTATATCAAGTAACAATGCAATGGATATTTTAATATTAAGTATAAACACCAAACCATTGTTATATAAAATACTTTGATGTAAGCAGGTTTTTTTCTGTTTTCCTTTCAATCTTAAACTCAACTTTGAATTATTTTAGTGTTTGTAATATTGATATCCTAAATTGTAAATAATATTGATAGAATATTTTTTTCTATATTTTCAAAACTCTTAATCTATCTGAATAAGAGAATGTCAACTATCTTTATTTATATTGTATGAACTTCACATTGATATAATACAATGTATCAAAATTTATAATAACCAGTAAAAAGGATACATAAAAAAGAATTTTAAAAAATCTGTCCTGGAGCTCTCCAGAGATTGTTGAAGGTGTAGGAGGCCTGGAATGAGTGAAAGCCTGTAGAACATTTTCAATTTCACCCATTATGTCTAAACTATATTTTTTAATGTGTCCAACATATACCAACCAATTTATAGCTTTTTCGCAATTAGTGTAATCCTCCCACCACATCTGATAAAGTAATATTAAATATTCTTTTCTATTACCCTGTAATATTTGTTCTTGTTCTTAATATTCTAACAATATATCATATAAACCTTCTGAACATAGTTTGAATACTTTATCAATATGTTTAAAGGTATTTATGTTTTGGTTCTAAGAATCTTGTTTAAATAGGGTAATGATAATGGTCTCCTGCTTGAACAAGAGTTTGGACTAGAAGACCTCCAAGGTCCCTTCCAACTCTATTCTGAATTGAAAAATATTATTTTAAGCTAAAAATTAAATACTTCAGCATACTACTGTGTTAGGTTCATAAATTCTATACTTTTATTGCCTTTCAATATTCTTTCTGTTTCATTATTCTGCTTCTAAAAATTTCTGTCACAATATTTTGGGTTCCTAAGAGTAAGGTGAGTTGCTCTTAAACTTAAAAAAAATGGCATGTTAAAAATTTGAGATGTATGGAAAAAACAAAAGAAAACCTTGGTTTGTTATCAAATCAGTAGCTTTCGAAAGCCTGCTAGGAAATTAGGAAATATTGAAATAAGCTCTGGAAACATCACCGATTCAGCTTTGATGACTTCATGGCTGAATGGGTATTGCCTTCCTCTATTCTTTAGAAGCTCTCTACATGAAAGGAAAAAATCCAGGATAGTCTTTATCGATCTCAATGAAGACAACTAAAGGAGAAGTTATTTTTTTTTTAAATGTATAATCTCTTCCAATCTACCTGTAGACTGCTCAGGTAGTGCCCAAGACTATACTATTATTAGTAAGAGCCGAGGTGGCGCAGTGGTTAGAGTGCAGTACTGCAGGCTACTTCAGCTGACTGCTAGCTGCAGTTCGGTGGTTCAAATCTCACCGGCTCAAGGTTGACTCAGCCTTCCATCCTTCCGAGGTGGGTAAAATGAGGACCCAGATTGTTGGGGGCAATATGCTGACTCTGTGAACCGCTTAGAGAGGGCTGTAAAGCACTGTAAAGCGGTATATAAGTCTAAGTGCTATTGCTATTGCTATACAGTGAGAATATTAAAATCACTGCATCAAACATATAAATATAGTGCTAGAAAGATACTGTATGGCCTATGATGATGACGACGTATATCCTAAAACTAGATGCAGCAGAGAACTAACGAAGACCCTGATAGTCACCTGGGAACCATCAAACCTTGATAAACAGAGTTCATTGCACCTCTCCAACTGATAACAGACGTTTTAGAACAAGCTGAATGAGAATGTAAAATGGCTAGATCAATGCTAGATGTCCTCAGGCCAAGTCAGGAACATGTTTGTGTTCTTAAGTCCTCTACTAGAGGGGAAAATGAAATGTCTAACTCTTCCCATAGGATGCATCCTTATGGAAGCTTCAACAAAAAATGTAACCCTGGGAAAACAAAACACAATTACTGTAGCTACATAATGTGTATCTGAAGCGCTAAAGAGCTGTGGCTGTTCAGGAGTGTGTTTGGGGATGGGGAAGATCAGTGTTTCTTGGTGATGCAATTATGTTCATGTATTTTTATAGGAGGTGTTTTTTTTGGGGGGGGGCTGATCACGCTTTTTATTCAATGCTAATTGTGGATGTAGTTGCTCAGAGACTTTGGGAATTGGCTGGCATAGAAGCTGCAGTAAATGGATAAATGTGTTGAAACAAATAAATCATTATATGGCATATTGGAATGGTCTAGTACATGGGGCATACTAAACTATGGTTATATTTCCCATGACATGCTAAATCACAGATTAGACTAACTGGTTGTCTGAATTCAAGCTTGTTTGAATTGAAGAATATGACTAGTGTGGTCTATAAAAATGACTCCAGTTGCCATAATCCACTCCAGTGCTTTGAAGGAAATATACTCTGAAAGATATACCGGTAGAAAACTGCAGATTGAAGAAAACACAGATTTTAGTATTTTAAGGGGTAAAACAGAAGTCCCGAGGAGAGTTTTCTATGGAAAATGATTGGAAGAGCAGCTGTTGAAATCCTGCATTCATGTTTGTGCATTCATGTGGGATGAAAACAGTGAATTTATTATTTTGAATTTTTGAGCAAATTCTGCTACTCCCAGTTTCTTCTTCCTAGAAGCTTCCTGTTCCAGCTTCTGTACAATTGCTAGAACCAGTGCCAATAGACTTTGAGACAAAATAATCAGATAATTGAATTAAAAACATGGTTTACTGGCAAGTAAGTGGGGAGAGGAGAAAATGTCTTTTAAAAATAAATCTGGAGGCTGCTTCTCTTAGCCATATTGTGTAATACTTTTATTTTACAAAAAAGAAGATAGAATATAATATGACTAGAAGGAGAACTGAAATGGTTTCAATCATACTAATCAAATGAGCTAAGGATCTTAAAATCACACTCTGTTCCCTTTGGCTTTTTTTCTCTTGCACTGTAAGGGAACAGCAGGTGTAAGCTGAGTAATTTAGTTTGGATATAATCATTCCCTACTCAGAATGGATGTTAGCACAATCTTTGCCAGTTGCCTTGTTTTTAGAAATGCTTCACCATTTATAAAGTCTGCAAGAATCCTGGAATATAAAGCACATGGGATGTGTGTATATGTATGTGTGTGGGGGACAGACCTTACGAGTTATTATATATTATGTAATTTGCCAACTTGGCCTCTGTATCCAGCACAATGAATCCAGTACTGGATAAGGTTGATGCCCAATGAGGCTGATCCCTGTTGAGAGGATCTCTTTTTCCTACTTTCTTGGTAGCATACAGCTCAGTCAGAAAAATGAGCACTAGACCTGACTCCAACAATTCATCACTTTTGAGACATGTTTGGGCCCTGTTGAGCACTGTAAAAAGCTATGCTAATTAAAGGGGCAGTTCTTTCAAATTCTTGTCTGGAATGGTATGGGGTCTGCTGCTTGTGCAGGGGGTTGGATTAGAAGACAAGGTCCCTTCCAACTCTGTTATTCTGTTAAATTGCCCCATTAACCTGAGAAGTGTCTTCAGCTTACTTCTGTCAGGATCTTTGAGTGGCTGACCTGAAAAGTTAAAATTCTTTGTGTAGGCATTCAACAGGCAGCCATGGCATCTAGTCTAGCTGATTCACACAGTGGTAATTCAGGCCAGATGAAGGCTGGCAGATGGGTTTGCCGCCTTCTTTTATGTAGCTCATCTTTTTTCCAACCTTGCACTAACCACTCATTACCGTATTTTTCAGAGTATAAGACGCACCGGAATATAAGACGCACCTTAGATTTGGGGGAGGAAAACAAGAAAAAAAATATCTGCCTCTGCCTCCCAGCAATTTGCCTCCCAGCAATTTGCCTCCCAGCAAACAGCACACAGTGTATGATATACACTGTTTGCTGTGTATTTCTGTGCATGTGTGCCTGACCCATAGAAATAGCAAAGAATTGGAGAAATGTACATTATGGCAGTATATTAATGCCAGAAAGTTTTCTTAAATGTAGTCACACTAACTCCTCCCAATTATTTAAATAGATCTACTCCAAACATGACTAAGTCAGGGTTTAACTCAGCTGCCTTATTTTAATACTAAAACAGGACACTGTTACATTTCAGATTATTACTTGTACAGATGCTGTTAAAATTGATGTGGCTTTCTTGAAGTATACATTATTCTCTGCTATTTAAAAGAAGATACAATAGCACTGGGCCTCTTCAGATCAAGCATTTACGGTAATTCACTTAGACATGGCTTTGCTGCCTTCCCATCCCCTTCTCTATCCAGTGCAGTGCTTGCCTCCTGGTTGTTGAATTTCTTGGTTATGTCACGTGGGATACATCCTAAATATAACTACATCTGGATTGAGCCAAGGTGTAATTTTAAAACTGTAGTTTTCCTTTATTTGTGCTGGCATGAGCCATACTATTTGATGGCCTGCTGAAGTTGCTAAATTGAGCATCATCTTTCATTCTTATTAGGCTTAGTGGCAGATAACATTTTCTTGCCCAGACAAATCAGAGAAATAATAATGGGCTAAGAATGATTATTAATTCATTTATAAACTACCTCAAATGTGGAAGCAACTCTGGATGAAATACCATGCTGTTCCCATTACAGCAGAAGGAAACAATGGATATGATTCCATGCTCACTTAAACAAATAATTTAGAACATTAAAGCCTTATAGATTAGGGCTGGTTTTTGTGTGGCTGGTGTTATCATCTGGTGTGAACTGAGAAAATTGGTTAAATCCAATAGTTTAAATTAAGTATGTTGGGTAAATATTACTGATTGCATTTACTATTTCTTCATCAACTGATATGGTTCCTTTGCTTTGAAAGAATATGCTTGCCATGACTAACCACATGGTAGAATAAAGATAAGCAGCCTTTTACAGACTGTTTAAAGCTGAATAAATTAAGGATTAAAATTATATCCTGGGGTTAATACTATATAGGGTAACATCAGTTGTCAAATAAGTGCAGTTGATCTTGTTAAGTTGTACATTATTGTACTTTGAAAACTCACTACCAAAGCAGCACTTTATACAACTAAGAGATCTATGCCTTCATAATTTGGCCTTCTGGTTGTGACATTGAATCAACCAGCATGATCTGAGATCCTACATACCTACAGGTATGTAGCACATATAGGCCATTGTACCTATAGGACTGATCCAGAAATGGACAGTGTTTGCCTCTGGATTGAGGGAAATATAAAATATTTGGAAACTGCGAGGGAAGGCTTATACAGTAGTTCTAGTACCTGAGTAGCCAATCTTGTATTATAGCTCAGGTCAATGAAAAAGTCTCAAAAAGACAACATAACTGAAAAGTTTAAAACAAACCTATTAAAAGTCAGTTACAATTTTGCTTATAAATATGATGGGAATCTAGCAACTGACCAAATACAATATCGATAAATAAGCAGGCTATTGGCTTCCACGTTTTGCAGCAAATCATTACATAATTATCTTTGGAAAGATAATGTATCCTTATTTTATCCTTGTAAGCTGCCCGGAGTCACTGAGAGTGAGTTGGGAGGCCGTATAAATTTTCTTAAATAAAAATAAATTTAAAAAAATTATGAATGGTCAAGGAAGTGATGGCATGAAGCCAAGTGGCGATCAGTTGGGCTACTAAATGACTGAGAGAAGTTCGATATGAAGATTCAGGTTCAGCACCTGCT
Organism: Thermophis baileyi; assembly: GCA_003457575.1. Lineage (NCBI taxonomy): Eukaryota > Metazoa > Chordata > Lepidosauria > Squamata > Dipsadidae > Thermophis > Thermophis baileyi. Next base: position 8,571,637 of record QLTV01000548.1, read on the forward strand.
TAGTCCTGTAATGATGCTATGGGGGAGTCCCTCGAGGGTTTTGCTGGCAGAGTAAATGTGAGAGATGAGTGAGAACAAGGAAAGCAAAAAGATGAAACAGCTTCTGTTGAGCATTGGTAATAGCCAAAGGAGAACAACAAAGTCCAAGCAGAAGATGCCAGTGAAGAGCATTAGGATGAGAAATGTATTCAGTTTGTACAAAAAGTACTTTGAGAATGTGAACATTGAAATGTATCATGGGCTTGACACTTTTAATTTGATTCAAGAAATAAATAGTCCCTGCTTTTTATGCTGTCTTAAAATTGCTCACATCCTGTCAAGTGCAAGAACGTATTAGATGAGACTCTTTGTTTTGCATTTTATACATATATAAGATTTACGCTTTTTAAAAAGCATAATATAAGATATTATGCTTTTTAATTTTAAACATTAATTGCTTTTGGAGTGATTTACTTACTTCATTATATTTGTATGTTCACCTAGCTTGTGAAAGTGACTCTGGGGAGAGAGTTTAAAGTGTCAATGTAACAATAAAATATAGAGATATAAACAGAACAAAAGCCACACAAGCAAAACAGTGGCAACCGAAAATAACTTATAAACAATTTATGCCTACCAGTGGACATTGCCTGACAATAGGAGATGTCATCTCTTTGGTGTGTGTGTTTGTGTATGTGTATGATACAAACAAATCAAAATCTAACTGCGCCTAAGCATAGATTTCTGCAGCAAGCACAGCATTTTATATTGCTATAGTTGGCACTAGAATAGAGCACAAGCACCTCAGGCAAGTTAATAAAAGTTAGGCAGCACAAAGAATCAACCCAGCTGAGTGGATTCTGGGTGTGAAGGCAAAGTCACGTCTGAATAAGAAGCAGCAGTAATGCCATTAGAACCCGCTGTGCTGTCAGAATGAAGTCACATGGATCGTGACTTCACAGCGCAAACAGTGCAGTTATATAATTTGCATCAGTTGGATCACGACACCCTTGTGCAATTTACATAATCTCATATGAGATAGCATTTCTCCCTTTCATCCACCTGAAGATGTCCATGGCTGGAAGGTGCATAATCTCTCTTCTAACTATGGACAAAGCTGTCCTCAATTCATCAGTTATTTCCATCTCTGTTTGTGTCTTCTTAAAAAACGCACATAATTCATTTCTGTTGTTTTGTTCATGTTTGAACGAATGGAGGCAATTTGGTACATGTTTTTGCTTAATCTCTACCCTCTTACAATCAGTTTTTTAAAGGATAGTTTAAATGCTCTTTCTGCTTGTTTGTGTGCATTTTTTTCTCTTTAAAATTACCTTGAAACACTCTGAGAAGTACAAATACTGAAAGATAAGTGCAGATGAATAAATGCAGCTGTCAGGCAAGGCATGGCAAATGATGCCCAGCAATAAGCTGCTATATTTGAAGGAAGAGACCCATTCTGGTGTTTGAGACTTGCACACACAATCTCTCAGCAAAGGAGGGGTACCAGCAGGGAGAGAAAGTGTAGTGGGGTAGTGGTTAAGGTGTAAGGCTAGAAACTGGGAGACTGTGAATTCTAGGCACAAAAGGCATCTTGGACCAGTTACTTTCCCTTAAACTTCAGAAGGAGGCAATAGCAGAGTCTAGTCCAGGTAGTCATCACAAGTCACACACTTGACTTGAAAGCACACACGCATGCGCACGCGCATGCCCCTCCCCCACACACATGTAAGTCGCCAGAGTAAGTACACTTGAGGTTGTCTGCCACATTCACCCACAACTCATTTTCACATGCTGACCTGCTCCTACCCATCATGGTGACTTCTATAAATGACTGAGTTCTTCTATGGATGCATGACAGAAGACCATGATTAGATTGGATTGGTTTAATAATTGAAAGCCACACTGGAGCTCTCTGGGACTTTAGCCCCCAGGTTGGCTACCACATTTAATACACCACTAGATAACTATAAGGCATTAAAGGAGAAGTTAAATTTGCAAGGTTTCATAATGGTCAAAAATAGTGAGATGAGAAGTGTCTATACAGTATATTCAGAAGCAAGAATCTACCACCAAAAAATTTAAAGCTCCTTTTGGTTTTATTCTCTGAATAGATAAAGCATTTATATTTGATCAAATACAGAATTTGTAAAATTGCCTGTAGATTCAGATTCACCCAGAATATATGACACAGCCAGAATCAGTGGTAAGAGAGTAATAGGAAAAATCAAATTATGATACTGAGCAAGGTACAGTAAGTCTGAGTCCTAGTTAACTCTTAGATGCTCCCATTTTTGAACTTGTGTAAGTGATTTCCTAACAATCCAGGCTTGGATTATTTACAGCATTTGCTTGAAAAATGCCTATCTAATCCACATCGATGGAAGGAGATGAACATGGTTTTAAAACTTGAGCAAGAAACATCAATAAACTGCATTATGCTGATGAAACTACTCTGCTGAATGAAAATGCAAATGAATTATAAGCTGCAGTAATGAAAGTCAAGGACGTCAGTGAAGAAATGGGACTAAAATTAAATATGAAAAAGACCAAAATATTGACAACAGATACAGCAACCAGTCCCAGATTGATAGTGAAGATACCAAGATGGGAGATCATTTTTGAATTTTTTTCAATTGACCATCCATAGTAAAGGAAATAGTTATCAAGAAATATTCCATAAACTAGCATTTGGTAGAGAGCAAAGAAAGCCTTGGAGAAAATATTCAGATGCCATGATTTGTTGAATAACTACCAAGATGAGAATTGTGCAGCCAATCATTTTCCATGTAACATTCTGTGGAAGTAGAACAAAGCAGGATAGAAAGAATATTGATGCCCTTGAACTCTGATGATGGAAAAGACTTCAGAAAATACCATGGGTTGTCAAGAAAACAAATGGATTGTAGAACAAATCACTCCAGAACTTTTGATCGAAACACAAATGATGAAGCTCAAATTATCCTACTTTGAATAATTATGTAAACAACTTGCTTTTTTTTAGAAGTCCTTCACAGTGGGAAAGGTGGAAGGAGAATAAGAAGAGGAGGATCGTTGGCAAGGTGGATGGACTCAATTACAATAGGTGTACCATTGGAAGACCCAAAGGATTAGTATGGGAGACATCAACCTGGAGAAAGGCTATTTTAGTGGCTGCTAAGTGTTGAAAGTAACTTGATAGCATATACTCAACCAGTCAAATCCACAAATATATCATAGTAGATTCAGAGAAAGGAGGTTTAATAGGCCAATTTTACCCAAAATCTCCTGAAACAAGGATATTCTGTGCATCTGTTTTACTTTCTGCAGGCTAATTGGATTCTGCTGGCTCTCACATCTGAAGATTTGGCTGAGGAGACAGAGAGTTAAGGCAAAGGCTAATTTTAATCATCCAGAACAGGAGTGCTGCTTTCCAGGAGGTGGATTTTCCATTTGACAGCTACTCCACCTCCTAGTTACGAATCCAATTACTCCTTGCCTAGGAGTAATCTATGGAAAATCTCCCCTGTCTCACGGAGGTACATTATTCTCATTGAGTGATGAAGGACCGTATTCTCCCTGGAGTTAACATCATATTTATCTGGCGAATCCAGGGAATGATGCAATATAGTCCCACTTACATCAATCTGCTACATCACGACCAGCAGAAGGGGCATGTTGCAGGTCCCATCAACCAAGGAACTTAATTTGGCAGGATCCAGAGAGACAGCCTTTTCTGCTGTTGTCCCTGCCCTCTAGAACCTCATTTCTCCTAAGGTGACATTGATCCCAGTCCTTCTGGCCTTCCAGAAGGCCCTTAAAATTTGGCCCAAGATGCCATTGGGCTGTGAGGTCCCAAGGAAATCTGCAGCACATTTAATGTTATATTTAATGGTTAAAATTCACTCTTCTCTGTCTTTTTATTACTGAATTTTAAATGTAATTTTTTAAATTTTTAATTGTTTTTAATGGTAGAAGATTATGACTTTACTTGTGGTTTAACTGTATGCCATCCAGGCAAGTGAGATGAGTGGCCATCAGGGGTGAAATGCTCCCAGTTCGCTCGTACCTGTCGGTCGCCGTAGAGTCGGTCGCCAAGGTAGCGCGAGGCGCCGCCCACCTGCCTGGACGCCGCCATTTGAGTTCTTTTACCCTCTGCGATTGCACAGAACGCTTTGCGCATGCGCAGAGGATAAAAGAACCCAAATGGTGGTGTCCGGGCGGCGTCTGGGCGGGTGGGCGGCGCCTCGCGCTACCTTGGCGACCGGCTTTATGGCGACCGACAGGTACGAGCGAACCGGGAGCATTTCACCCCTGGTGGCCATATAAAATAAGTAAATAAATAGTTGTAGTAAGCTTTGTGACAACTGGCAATTGCTAGATCTGCCCTGACTTTTGTGCCATTTGGTCCACAGTTTGAGTCAACTGTTCATCCAGGGCAGTTACCCACTTCTGATGTTGGGTTGTGTATGTCTGCTGCTGAAGGAAGGCATTAGTGACCTGTTCAGTGATTACTGGGTCGGTAGAAGTGTTTGTGGCCATGGTTTAAATACAGAAAACATAAAATTTGCCTCCAATATAGTGGGAGTAAGGAGTCACCAGAATTAATTCAGTCCTTTTTTTTTTTTTTGCTGGCATGGCAAATATTGCAAGAAATTATTTCCCAGGACATGAAGAATCTGATAAATAGATTACGGTAACTGTTGCAAAGTTATGAAGCAGTTATGAAAGAATTCCAGTGACTGCCATGGATCAAGTACAAGCCCTAGTCTTGCTATGATCTTTTTTTGCACCTCTTGCTTAATTTTCTATACTTCATTCTCTCATTTCTGGTAATACGCCAGAACCAAGCAAATACTATGCTTGGCTGTTAACAGTGGGGGAAAAACTTCCCATAGCAAATGATGCAATTTACATTAGATAACTAGGGTTCTCTTATTTTTTCCAGTGGCTTGCTTTTCCTGCTGCACTTAAAATGCTTAATGCCTGTAAACTGCTAAAATAGGTGTTAATGAAATAATGTAGATAAATAGTTTGCTTTCCTTGTGCTGCGTGTGTTGACTGAGCATTTATTTAATTTAATTAACGGAAGGCTGACTCTGCTCAGAACCTTGGGGAAGGGCAGCATTCTGACTCATTTTGAATGGGTTCTTTCCTGTGAGTATTTTTGTGGTTTCAAAATTGTTTTAAATTTTGGAATGGATGGTTTTTCTGAAAAGTGATTGACTGGTAGCAATTAGCTGTATATCTCCATGACCATATGGAATTTTTTCCCTTTCCTAATTGACCAAGATATCATGGTCACTTCCCTCAGGCCTCAGCATAGTTATCTACCGAAATGACCGAGTAATAGCAGTTTGGTGAACTTCACAGCAAAGAGAAGATAGATAGCTTTCCCTGAAGATAATTCAGTTATATTTTTATAATTTTACTTTATTACATCTGAATTACAGCTTTCTTGAAAACAACTCGTGGCAGCATACATGATTCGCAATGGGCCTGTAAGGTAGGTTAGGCTGATGAGAAATAATGATACCCCCAAGCTACACAATAAGCCTTGTGGTTCAATGTAAATTGACTTCTCCAGGCTGACTATTTAACAAGTAGCTTCAATTTGGAATGATTGAATAAGTCATATCAGTGGTAGTGAGAAATTAGAATTACCTGCATCAGGAAAGGCTGTTTATCAGGAGAAACTGTTCAGTGATTTGGTGCCTGCTTTTTTTTACTTTTGGATTCACCAGAATATTTTATTGCTGGATTTTATTTCATTTTTATAGCATGGCAGCAGATTCAATTTCAGAATTTGAGAGCAGTTGAATTCAGGAATCTCCATCACACTTTATGAAACTGTTCATCCCAAAGGTGGTTTTCCAAAAGGCAACTGGACTTTTTGGATTATTTTCTTTTGAAAACATTTCACTTCTCGTCCAAGAAGCTTCTTCAGTTCAGTTTAGTTCTGACATGAACTGAAGAAGCTTCTTGGATGAGAAGCTAAATGTTTTTAAGGAAAAAAAAAAACCCAAGAAAGTCCAGTTGCCTTTTGGAAAACCATCTTTGGGACAACCATGACCTAGATAATTGAGAATCTCCATAGACATTATGACAATGTTTAATTTAGACAGTGCAATAGGGGAAATGCTACTTAATATTTCTTGGCATACTGATACAAGATTGCTAGCCTAAAACTTTTCTCTTACCCCTTATACAAGTGATAGATCTGGTATTTTGATTCTGCTTTTCCAGAGGATGATGGATTCCACTGAAAAAGCATTTTCACAATTCATTACAACTTCATTGCAATAAGTATAGCAACAGCACTCAGACTTCTATACCGCTTCACAGTGCTTTACAGCCCTAAGTGGCTTACAGAGTCAGCATATGTCCCCCAACAATCTGGGTCCTCATTTTACCGAGCTTGGAAGGCTGAGTCAACCTTGAGCCTGGTGAGATTCGAACTGCCAAATCGAACTGCAGGCAGCCAGCAGTCAGCAGAAGTAGCCTGCAGTACTGCACTCTAACCACTGTGCCACCGTGGCTCTTATAAGTATGGCTTCCTATAGCTGTGCAATCTGTTCTACCAGCACAGAGATGAGGAACATTTATGTGAATGGAATCTCCACTTATGAATTATTTTTTAGTGGCCAAGTATTGCAAGCCATGTAATGACATCACTGGAAGTCTTGAGATTGGAATTCTAGATTTATTTCTTCCAACATTTTAGTGATGGATTGAAGAGTGTTCTACTTAAAGAGATCCATTAAGTTACCGGAGGCTTAGCACATCTTTTTCTTTAAGGGTCCTGTGAAAATCTTGCAGAGGCAGCATGCAGCAATAGGTTGCCCAGTCTCTGCTAGTAATAGTTCAGCTGCTACCCAAACTTGCAAGCATTAGGAGAACAAAGCCACCTCCTGTATTATTTCTACCACTGCCCACAGGAAGTGTTAAATAAAAGTGTGGAACATGTTTGAATGGACCTAGTGTATTATAGACAATCCATTGCAGTCATGTGATTAGTTCCTAGGCCTAAGTGTTTCTATGATTTGAACCTCCCTTGAAGGATTAATCTCAAGTGGGCACCAGAATCTCATTTGAAACAAAAATATTAGCCACAATCTTTGGGGGGAAATAAGATTGTATATGTGTCAAGAAGTGCCAGAAAAAGAGTTATCCTGGTAATGCTAAGCAACATTTAGAATTGCAAATAAGCCAGCATGTTCATGAACAAGAATTGCACCTGCTGGAAACCACTTTTCCCAGCTTGATTACTCCCTTTTGGCTTTCATGCCCTTGTCCTGTCTTAAAAAGACCTCTGCGTAACACCTACAACCTGCTGTGACAAGTTTGCAAAACATATTAACGATAAAAATAGTTCGCACATGTTCTGACTCAGTAAACTTGCTGTAAACCTGAGCATAACCTGAAAGAAGGTTTGGACAGTGGAAATTGAGATAGCTAGCTGTCCAATATAATGGATGAGTTTCACCTTGACCTGTAGACATGGACAAGCTGGAAGAGCTTCTTGCTTTTTGCAGAGGTAGACTGATGAGCTAAATTATGCTGATGATTAATGCTATCTTGGAGAAGGCTGTCCTAATCCTTTAAACAGGAATGTAATAAGGCAATTTTCAGGGGAGGTGGTGGTGGTGGTGGTGGTGGGGAAATGATCCTTGAACTACATCATTATTCTAAGATTTTATTTTTTTATTCAGGGCTGTCAGGCAAATGGCAATCACACAAGTTTTGGAGGAAGGTGATCATTTGGCTCTTTTGCAAACCAGTTTACTTTAGGGCAGGAGACAATTGGCCAGGTTTGATGAAAAAAGCAATTTTGATCTTTCATTGATTGATATATAATGTCCTATTAGTGTCAACTTTTAGCAACCTGTATTGGGCAACAGGAATGGTCTTGAGGGGCAGGAAAAGAACTGCTCTCAAGATAGTGGTTTAGATAAAAGAGGATTGAGTCCAGAACAAGAATGTAAGCTGAGTAAATGTCTCAGACAGAACTCTCCCTAGTTCTTATGAAGATAAGGGGTGGGGGGGAATGCATTCAGACTTGCAAAATTCTGTTACTATAACTTTACGCTATTATAAACGACTCCAAAGAACTAGGTCTTTACATAATGTATCTGAAATATGATAATGTGATCCTGGTCATCTGTGCCTTAAGTGAGAACTCTGGATTGATTTGTTCATTGAACTATTTGTTTGTTTTCTTGGTTGTCCTTGGGATTCTCGGGAGTCTTCTCCAACACCAAAGTTCAAAAGCATCAATATTCTTTCAATCTTGCTTTTTCAAAGTCCAACTTTTGCTTCCATAGATGTCACCAGGATAATCATTGCCTGAACAATTCTGATCTTTGTAGGTATAGACACATCATGGCATCTGAATATCTTTTCCATCTCCTTCATGGCTACTTTACTAAGTGCTAGTCTGCAGTGTATTTTTGACTGCTGGTTCTATTATTGATAGATGATCTCCAAAAGAAGAAGCTATCCATCATTTCAATATCTTCATTGTCTATTCTGGGACTGGTTGCTGTGTCTGTTGTGATTATTTTGATCTTTACATTTAATTCTTGTCCCATTTTCCACTGTGCCCTTTGACTTTCATTACTAGAGCTTGCCGATTATTTACATTTTTAGCTATCAGAGTAATGTCATTATCATAGTGCACATTATTGATGTTTCTTCTTCCAATTTTCTTCTTCCAATTTTAAACCCACACTCATTTTCCTCCTACCCAGCTTCCCTCAATATATATTCTGCATGTAGGCTAAATAAATAAGGGGAGGGTATACAGCCTTGTCTCACTCCTTTGGCAACCTGGAGACTGGATTACTTCTTTGTATAGGCTTCCTGCTTTATAGATGCTTCCTATCAGGCTTCTCAGCTGGCAATGCAAAATACTGCAAGAGTTTCTCAGGACGTGAAGACTGAGATAAGCAGATTTATTGTAGCAGAACCATGAAACCATTATGAAAGAATTCCAGTTCTATTTATACTGCAATGAAAATCCAATTTATTTTGCCTCTTTGTCCTGCCTCCTCTATGTAAATGGCCGGACGCAATTATCTTTTCTGTGAGAATGCACTTTCTGTCCAGTCCTTTGATCCAGGATTGGGTTGTTTACTTTTGACCAACTAACTTTCACACCTCCGTGTGACCTACCATTATGACAGGTTAGATTGGTGGAACATGGAAGGCCATACTCTGGATAGCTCTTCAGTTGCAAACTTCTTCCTCAAGAGGTGTCCTGGCTTTTTTTAGTTTGAGAAATGCTGTTAAACATTTTTGTTTTACTGTCAGCAATAGCTTTTATGCAGTTGTATGTATTATCTCCTTGGGCTGTTTTGAATGACTACTTTTTCTCTGAATCCTAATTGAGGCATGGAAAAGACTCGATTTGCACAAACCTTGTGTAGCCCTATTTCGCTTCAGTACCACAATTAATGCATGCAGCACTGCTTTAAGCCAATGTTGTTTAGCACAATTTTGGCTGACTTTAGGGACTGTACCTTTTCAGTGATGGCATCATTATTTTATTTAGTTATTTATTAAACATATACGCCACCCATTTCACCAATAAGGTGTCTTTGGGTGGCTTAAAAATAGTAAAAAGATGAACATAAAAACAGTTAAAACTAGGAAGACTTAAATAAGAACTAAACCAAGGTGATGGATGGCATGTGGTGAGGTCTTCTTACCCTGTCAACCACATCCAGTGAAGAGCGCTCCCATCAGGTCCCAAGCCAGCTGGCAAAACCAGCTTTTAAGACCTTTCTGGAAGGCCAGAAGGGTGGAGGTAGATCTCACCTCTGGTGTCAGAAAGTTCAACAGGGCTAGGATCATACTGGAAAAGCTGTTCTTGAGCTGAAATTCCTTGGCAGACTGAGTTCACAGCAAGCCCCTTCTCTGGGAATGGCTGGCATTCTGTACCAGCTATAGCTTCTGAATGCTTTTGAAGGGGAGCCCCATGTAGACCTTAGATAGAATTTTAGCACAGATCTACCCTATGTTGAATTTAATAATAAGGTGAGGGTAGAATAAGCATTTGCAGAAGGATAGTAACTTTGAAAAATGTTAAGACCTTGTTGATGTGTTAGATTGAATTGCTGTTATAACTTAGTTTTTCATACATTGTGTGAAGTGTGTGTGTGTGTGTGTGTGTTTCCGTCTGTTTGAGGTTACAGTGCCATTGCAAAATATGTCCCATGGGTCACAGGGGAATCTACTTTTTCATAGGTATGTATAGAAATATGTATAGGTGCTTCTAATTCATATATTTTAGTATTAAATATTCTAAAGAATTTTTGATTCTGTGGCATATAGTTTCTTAAAAATAATTAATGAAGACATGAAGAAGCAAGCTACACTGATGATTTCTTAAAAGTGCTCAGTCAGTTCTATTTTTGTTTGCCAGATCCCATTTCATCTAAATTAAAAAGGGGCTGATAAAAAAACTCAGAAAGGAATTTTGTTCAAATAATTGCTGGCATCACTGAAACTACTTTATATACTTAATTTGTTGTTCCTTTTGTTAAGCTTGCTTTAATCATTTAATTGAAATTGTTAGATTGTTGTTTGTTTGGCAGAAGTATATTGCATTTTGAAATATGGTGAGGAAGTAATTTCAATTAGTCCAAATAGCATTGTCTTCCTTTAATGTGCAAATTATTGATTATAAGGATATAAAGCAGACTTCTTCAATCTGGCATCAACCATCAGTTTGCATGTACAGTGAAAATGTTGCTTAGAAATACTGAGACTTATTATGCAAAATAGCTGTAGGGTACAGGTATACTAGGTTGCAAAAGGCTAATGTATCATTAGTAATTTTTATTATGAAATTATCTTGATTCAGTGAAATCAAATGTATTTTAAGAGTAGATCATAGTTTTTGTTGAAAGCTATTTCTAAGAGAAATTGAGGAATATTTTTTATGATAGAGTGATCAAAGAAACTTTTTATTAAATAAATACTTAAAAGTTTTAGGATATTTTAGGATGCTTTCAAAATTAAAAAGGGACATAGAAGATCCTAATACGAGGATAACTCCATGATTTGTAGAACAACGTTGACTACATAACTGCATAATTGTTCAGCATCTTGTTTCCCAATCCAAATTCTTCTTAAGTTCAGCTGAAACAACTGAAGCAATTTAATTGCCAAGGAAATTAAGTCATGTCAGATTTACTGTAAACTAATCAATCTAATTTTCTTACATTTGGGATCTAACTCTTCATCCTTCTCACTTATAGGATGTATCAAAGATAAAGCTGACTTTAGGTAAATTACTTATTTGGCCTCCATAAATTTAATTTTGCAACTGTAATGGGACTCTGAATCTATGTAAATATGTAGTCAATGTATTATTCACAAAAATATTATATTATAAAATAATACTAAATACTAATGGGTTGTTTTGCTTTGTTCCTTTAGGGCATCAGTAGTCTGTTCAGTTCCCTTAAAGTAGTCAGGCTGCTTCGACTGGGTCGTGTGGCTCGAAAATTGGATCACTATATTGAATATGGAGCGGCTGTCTTGGTTCTTTTGGTGTGTGTCTTTGGTCTTGCAGCCCATTGGCTGGCCTGCATTTGGTACAGTATTGGGGACTATGAAGTTATCAATGAGGATAAAAACACAATACGAAATGAAAGTTGGCTCTACCAGCTAGGGGAATCCATAGGATCGCCCTATCAATTGAACACAACAACTGGAAAATGGGAAGGCGGACCAAGCAAGGATTCTGTTTATATCTCTTCATTATATTTTACAATGACTAGTCTGACAAGTGTTGGATTTGGGAACATTGCACCAACGACAGATGGAGAGAAGATCTTTGCTGTTGCTATGATGATGATTGGCTGTAAGTATCAATGTATTAATTTTTAATTTAGTCTTTCGAAAGGTATGATTTTCTGCAAACTGCACTAACTTTTCACAGGTCCCTCTGGTCCTCTCTCCCAAGTCTGCTGGGGAATCCCCTGGAATAACAAGACATTGGAGTTATAGGAAATATTTAAATTTTCCCTTTCTCTTCCCCCAGGATCTTATTCACTTCCATAAGCTGAAGGAATGATTATTCATCATTTTTGATTATCAGCTCTCCATGATAAATCAGAATCCCCCCCCCAATTTATTTTTATAACAAACAAGGAGAAGTTAAACATCAATATTTTACTTGGCTGCATGATGAATGCACCATCTTTTGCAACCAAGAGGGGAGTAATGAGGAACAATTCATTCCATGGCCTCAGTTACCTGCTTTGTCACCTGTTCATTCCAAGCGGTGACAAGACTGAGTCTCAGGAAAAAACCCAAGCTTCCTCTGAAACTGCATTGCAGCTTCCTGGGGTGGGCCAGTCAAATAGGCATGATGAGTCCCTGTGGTTGGGCATGGTTTTGGAGAGAATGGCCCAATTTTATATCTTTATATAAAGATGATGATCAAGGGGGGGGGGGAAAGCAGATAATTTGTTTATGTTTTGCATCTGTGACCTACCATGTGGCAAGCTGACAGTTGATTACATAGAATGTGAATCTAATAAGCATTCAGCAGATAGTGAGAGGATAGATTGGAACAAGGGTAAGTTGACTTTGGAATATTGCAGAATTAATTTTAGTAACCACTTTCCATCAGCATTTATTTCCTGCTGAAATAGCAGGAAATATGGCTTTATATGATAAAAAGGTCTGGCGGATAGATGTTAGAATTAATCATGCCCATGATGGATTATCTGGATCCTTTCCAATCGGGTTTCAGGCCTGGTTATAGTACGGAAACTGCTTTGGTCGCGCTGATGGATGATCTCTGGCGAGCCAGAGATGGAGGTTTTTCCTCCATCCTGGTGCTGCTCGACCTCTCAGCTGCTTTCGATACCGTCGACCACGGTATCCCTCTGTGTCGATTAAGGGAGCTGGGAGTGGGTGGCACCGTTTTGCGGTGGTTCTCCTCCTATCTCTCTGATCGTTCACAGTCGGTGTTGGCAGGGGGGCAGAGGTCGACCCCTAGGCCCCTTGAGTGTGGGGTGCCTCAGGGTTTGGTCCTCTCTACCCTTTTATTTAACATTTACATAAAACCACTG
>QLTV01000548.1:8585439-8607258 GCA_003457575.1 Thermophis baileyi
GGGGTTTTTTTTTTCCCCTTTCTTTTTTAAATTGTTTTTATATGTTTTATTTTTTATGATGTAAGCTGCCCAGAGTCCTTTGGGAGTTGGGCGGCATATAAATTTTATAAAATAAAATAAAATAAATAAATAAATAAATAAAAATAAATGGCACTGAAGGCTCATCATATATCATGAAGCAACCTCCTCAGACACATACTGTATGAGGTTTCCTGAAAGAACAGTAAATTTGTTAATTGAGTTTATAATGGCAAGGATACAGAGGCTTTTGTGGGTATCAAATATTTTAATTGGAGTGATTTCTAAATGTATTAGGACAGTCTTAATTTACTGGCATTAATTTACAGTAAATCTCCTTAAATATTGTTAAAGAAATCTATAAGTGCAAACATTTAGTGCACTAGTATATTATCTTATTTGAAATGATAGTGATGGTGGAAATGTGTGCCCAGAAGGGAGAATTTTTGATTAAAAAATATTAAATACAAATGCCCAAATTGTCCTATTAAAACAGATGGTGGTAGCAGTAGAAATTCTGGGCTGTTGGTTCCTGTATTGTGCCCTGGGAAGTATGCAATAGTCTGTTCAACAAATAGTGCCATATATAAAACAATAAGGCACACAACTGTCTCAATTAAGTGTGTTTTCTTTAATACATAATTATCCTGACCTTTTCAATTTTCTGTAGCAGTGTTCTGTGTCTGACAACTCCTTACAGTATCAACTCCAGTCTTTTGATCAGCATTGACAAGAGAAATAACACAGCTCTCAAATAATTCACTGGAGTCCAGTGAAGTTCTGTTGTTTGTGCAATTCCAGTATGGTTAGATGTTTTTGTTCAGGGAAGATTCTGCAGTTTTTAACCCATCTAGCAGAAAATCAAATACAATAATATCACATAAAATATTTCCAGTGAAATCAAGGCACTTAACAAATAATATACATCTTTGTGTATTATTCAAGATGATTTTTTTTATAGAACTTAAATAAATGGGCATAAAACTGAATCAAAAACTTCAAAGCATTTAGTATGTGTGGCCAGACTAACTTGCATAATCCATCGTCTGTTGGGGATACATTTTGATGGCTGGGAGGAATATGAAGGGAATAGTTGTGATGAATGCAAATTATGGCAATTCTACTATGAAAACAAGTTCCCTTTGTCTAGTGTGCAAAACAGTAGATGTATCCTGTTAATAAAAAATATTTAAGTGTTTTCCCTCATTCATTGCAAATGCAGTAATAGGCTATCTGCGTAAGCTACTTTGAAAGATGAAGCTCATGACTCACTAAGAGAGAAAAGGGGGTATTAGCAGATAATGCTACAGAAAGAACTTATGCTGAAAATTAATTTGATGCTTGAGACGCTTCAGTACTGGAGCAGAATAAAAAAACTTGTGGAAAATTTCTAGATCACTGAAACTAAAAGTGCTTAACTTGAATCTGTAGTGGTCCATATCTGTCCTATAATGCTGTATGGGTTTTTGGATTGAATGCTGTATTGGTTCCAATATTTTATGAAAGTTTTAGGAAACTTGACAGAGAACTGACCAGTTTATGTAGTGCTGTATTATCATTTCTTAGATTTTTTTTTTTACTGAAGTTGAATACATTTTTATACAATGGAGTCCTTGGTGCCTTCCAGAGTTTGGTTGTTTGCTTGCAGATGTTTCATTACTCAACTAATTAGTATTAGTGATTGTGGGTTTTGCTCCCTCTTTATATACAGTAGCTTGCACTGCCTGTGTTGATAGGGATGTAGTTTTCTCTTTGGTAGTTCCTTGATTAGGGTATTGTTTTCTGCTTGAATATTTGGTCTAGTGCAGTGGTGGGATTCAAATTTTTTTACTACCAGTTCTGTGGGCGTGGCTTGGTGGGCGTGGCTTGGTGGGCGTGGCATGGCGGGCATGGCTTGGTGGGCATGGCAGGGGAAGGATACTGTAAAATCTCCATTCCCTCCCCACTCCAGGGGAAGGTTACTGCAAAATCCCCATTTCCTCCTGATTAGCTGGGACTCGGGAGACAGAGAATAAATGGGGGCGGGGCCAGTCAGAGGTGGTATTTACCGGTTCTCCGAACCACTCAAAATTTCCGCTACTGGTTCTCAAGAACTGGTCAGAACCTGCTGAAACCCACCTCTGGTCTAGTGTTGTTAATTCCTGCTTATCTGGGTGTTGCTGCTGGAGATAATACATCCTGGTCTTTGTTGTTTCCTTGTTAGTTTTTTTATTGTCTTTTTTGAATGGCAAATAAATACTGCTTATCTTTCTGTGTCTGTTGAGGATTGATTTATCTGAATGCCAAGCTTCTAGGAATTCCCCAAATCCAATTTGGATTTAGCTTGGCCTAGGATGCTCACAATTTCCCAACAGAAATTATGGTTTAATCTGTGCATGTGTTATGAAATTAAGGAGCTTTCATTACGACTTCTGACTGCTAGTTGGTGTTCATGGATGTGCTCTGCTGATTTTCTGCCTGTCTGTCCTACATAGCAGCTGTACACTTTATGTTGTAAATGACTTTTTTTCTTTCTCTAGCAATTTGGCTTTTTGGTTTACTAAAGGTATTTTGGATGGCTGCAGTTTTGTGTGCTATGGCGATGTGTGGCTGTAATAGGTTGTTGGTTGTTTCTGAGACATTTTTGATGTATGGTGCTATTATTCTTTTCATAGGATTGGTTGATTGTACTATAGTGGGTTGAACGGACAGTACTTTTTGATAAAATTGCATGGGTATACATGTTTGTTGGAAGAGGTTGAATAGGTGATCTGGGTGCTGCAGTGCAATTTATTTATTTATTTTATTATATTTCATACTTCTTTACCGCCCATCTCCCTCAGAGAGGGACTCTGGGTAGTGAACAATGTTCTTACAGATTGCCTCTTGTGGGAGGTTGGATTGTTACTTTCATAGTGGACCACTTGGTTGTGTTGGGTGTTTTTCATAGACTTGCATTAACCATTGTTTCCTCTGCTGATGAAGATATCCAGGAAGGTTAGTGTAAAGTTGCTGTTCATCTCTAAATTTTATCCCTTTGAAGATGTTGTCAATTGTTTCCTATGTCTTCTCTAGTTGTTTCATCTACATACCAGATCAATATTTTTGGTTGTATATGTGTGGGTGCTATGGTTTTTAGACTCTACATTACAGTCTCTACTGTGAGACGTGGGTGATACCATGGGTATTCTTTTGATTTGTTGTTATATTTGTATTCTTCTGATTTGTTGTTATATTTGTCCATCAAACTGAAAGTAGGCAGTGAGGCAGAGATTGATGAGGTCCATGATTCAGGATATTTCAATTTTGGTATATTTGGCCAAATCAGGTGTGTTGTGTAGTACTGCTACCATTGATTGTATGCAATGTATACAATCTCAGAAGGCTGTGATTTCTTAGAATGATGCATTTTTTTGTGATGTTAACTTTCTATATCACTTAACTAAATAAACAGATATTGAGTGAACTGGAGATTTTTTCTGTAACTGAAGTCTTTTCTTACTTCAGTTACAGAAAAATCCCTCAGTCCACTCGATACCTTGCAGATGTTCCATTGAAACAGGAGAAATGAGAGGCTGTACTCTAATGCACACTTCTTTGATAGTATTGAATACAGTGGGCCTTCCATCCAAGCCAAAAAGTAAGCAGATTGCATTTTTAATATTTATTCAGAATAACTGAGGTCTATATGGTTTATCTTACTTTCCCAATTACTTATGTGTTTCATCTCATATTTATCTTAAAATATTCACAACCAAAGTAAAAATGGGAGACCAACAGGAAAATGCATATTTGTTCAAATATTACAGTTTAGAAGTGAGAAAGAATGCAACAATCAAAAATGACTAACTTTTCAACTTTAGTTTTGTTATTTGCTGGCAGTTAATTATCACAGAGCTCTGCAAAAAACTAATCAAGCTTGTGATAAAAATAGTAGGAATTAAGAGGTTTATAATATCTGCATATTGAATATTTATATATTCAACATATATACCTGGGATACACCTGTAATATGGAGACAGCATTGGTTGTACTTGTAGATGAACTATACCAGAGCCAGGATGAGGGTGGAGTATCTACCTTGGGGCTCCATGATTTCTTGGTGGCTTTCAATATCATTGACCATGATATCCTCCTGGACCCAGCTGCAGTGGTTGGGAGTGGGAGGCACTGTGTTGCAGTAGTTTGCTTCCTACCTCAGTGTTTGTTTGGTTCTGGATGCAGCAGAACAGACTTTGGCTCAGTCCTGATAAGACTGAGTGGCTGTATCCCACCCCCACCCCCAATCAGGGTTGTTTTCATTGTTGATCTTGGAGTAACACTTCTCCATTTAAGACTGGTATGCATTTTGAGATTCCTTTGCAGTGTCTGCTGGGAGAGTAGGTGGCAGCTGTGACCAGGAAGGTTTTTGAACAGGTTCATTTTCTGCACCAGTTTCCTCAACCAGGAGAGGAGACCCTATAGAATAGATGGTTGCTCATGTACTGGTCACCTCATGATTGGAATATTGCTGTGCACTCTAGAGGGATCTGCCCTTGAAGAGCATCCCAAAGTACAAAATGCAGACAGCTTCCTGGTATGTCCATGTGTCACCACCGCTACATGAGCTGTGCTGGTTGCCAATTGGCTTCTGTCTGTGCAGTGAGTCAAAATGCTGGTCATTACCTTTAAAGCTCTTCATGGCATAGGGCCTGGATACCTGAGAAATTGCCTATGTCCAATCATTTCTGGCTGCCCAATACATTCAGACAAAGTAGATGTGCTTCAAGTCCTCTTTATTAAATGTTGTCATTTTATGGGACCAAGGAAGAGTGCCTTCTCTATAATGGTCCCTTCTTATTCCCCCAGAGATATGGATGGTACCTTCTCTCCCAGGGTTCCAAAAAGTTAGAGGGATAATATATTTCATACTTTCCATCCCTATAATACAGGATAAAGCAAAGAGATGAATGAAAAATAAATGCTGCTACCTGAAAATATTTTATTCTGCTTTTCTTTTGTTGCTGAATCAAGGAATTTTTCTGGAACAACAATCAGGTAATACAAAACTCATTCCCACACTTTTTCAGGGATAAAGAACCTAATTCCTCTGCCTTCATTTGCCCAATTCTGTAATTTAATAAAAATACAGTGCATCCACCTTATGTGTAATCATCACACACTAGCTGTAGAGTTATACAGGCACACATGTGCTGGATGAAAATAGAATAGCATGTCATTTAAAGAGTATGCTTAATCAGAATTCATATAATATATTCATATATTGTTAGTACTGAAGAAATGGGGCAAATGATAGTGAATGACCAGTGGTGGGTTGCTACCGGCTTTACAACCGATTCGCTGAGTGCGCGCTTTGCTGCGTGCTTCGCTGCGCGTGCGTGCGTACGCAGTTCAGAGGAAATAGAACTTCCGCATTGCAAACTAGGCAAGGAGCACGGAAAACAGCTGTGGAGTGGCAATTCAATCTGCCGCCCCTGATCAGCTGGGCTTTGGAAGCAGAGATAAAGGTCAGTATAACCCAGGGGCGGGCGGGCAGGTGGGCGGGCTCACTTTCACGGATACAGAGAACCGGTTCTCTCTCGGCTTGGAGTCAGAGCTACTGGTTCTAAAGAACCGGTCCGAACCGGCAGCAACCCACCACTGTGAATGACAAAACTTAAGCCTAGTTAGACTCATGAAGGACCCGTTCAGTATCTCTATAAGGGAACAAGAAGCAGAAAGAAGAAATTTAAAGCGGCATTAACTTTGGGAAAATCTTAATTATGTTTTGCCAGTCCATGAGACCATGCAGCTGCAGTGAGTGAGCAGGACTGATGAGTGAATGAATGATTGGGACTCCAGGCTAAGGTACAATCCTGTGCTTTCTTTTGTGATAATAAATCCTGCTGAACAAAATGACATGTGCAGCATAGTAGAGTAAATAACCATGTCTAATGTTAATGAAATTATTAATGGATTTATTCATTGTGCTCAGCCATATCTTTTAATTATGATTTATTAAATAAAACATGATTACTGAATTAATACAACACTCTAAGACATAAATCATGGTTTAACAGAATAACAGAGTTGGAAGGGACCTTGGAGGTCTTCTAGTCCAATCCCCTGTTCAGGCAGGAAACCCTATAAACATTTCAGACAAATGGTTGTCCAATCTTTTCTTAAAAACTTCCAGTGTTGGAGCATTCACAAATTCTGGAGGCAAGTTTCCATTGATTAATTGTTCTAACTGTCAGGAAAGTTCTTCTTAGTTCTAGGCTTCTGTCCTTGATTAGTTTCCAGGTGCTTTGGAGAATAGCTTGACTCCCTCTTCTTTGTGGCAGCCCCTTAGATATTGGAACACTGCTATCATGTCATCCTTAGTCCTTCTTTTCATTAAACTAGACATACCCGGTTCCAGCAACCGTTCTTTATATGTTTTACCCTGCACTCCCCTAATCATCTTTGTTGCTCTTCTCTGTACTCTTTCTAGAGTCTCAACATCTTTTTTACATTGTGGCAACCAAAACTGGATGCAGTATTCCAAGTGTGATCTTTATAAAACATTTCTGGATTCATAAAATATATCATATGCAGACTACTGAACCCATTCATTATACACACTTATTAATATGATTGATTGTGTAACATCAGGTTAGTGTTGATTTAGCAAGCACATAGATATATTTTCTCGAGGGGGAATCTGTCCCCAACCTATAGCTACTGTGACTGATTGTAGTCTTCTCTTTCTTTCCATCTTTGCTAGCTCAGGCCTTTTCTAGAGAGCTAGGTAGTTGTTGTTGTTGTTGTTGTTGTTGTTGTTGTTGTTTGCATTTGTAGTACTAACCTTGCTTTTGCAGAAACCTAATGTCTACTTAAATATATTACTACATAGAAACTTTTTGTTAAGTCTCCCAGAGTTTTTCGATTGGAAAAATAAACTGGGAAGGCAAGTCATTTATAAGGCTGCTACTTGCAAAGGCTGAAAAGGAAAGAATGTAGATTTTCTCCCTGCTTCAGAATGGAGGTATAAGAAAGCTGGTCTCAAGTCAAAAAACATGCATCTGAAATCTTGAACTAAAATAATTATAGCCAGAAGGACTGAAGCTGCAGATTTTTTTCTCATCTTCTCAAAGTCCTGAATGTCCATGGTGAGATACAAGCCTTCTGAATAGCTATCAAGTATGAATGGAAGGTTCCTCTGTGGAAGCATAAAATTGGGGAGGGGGGTAATTTTCACTGGGCTTGTGAAGCAGGAAAATGATGGGTTGTACTACTTCCACACTGCAGTCCTATGCACAATCTCTCCACCCATAACTTTTATTTTCAAGTAAAGACAATCCATCCATGGTAAGAACTGCTGAACACCCCTTTGTCTGATGAAGGGGAAAACTACATCTTTTCAGTGAAGCATAAAGGACTATCTACAGATTCTTAGCAAATAA
This sequence comes from Thermophis baileyi, assembly GCA_003457575.1. Lineage (NCBI taxonomy): Eukaryota > Metazoa > Chordata > Lepidosauria > Squamata > Dipsadidae > Thermophis > Thermophis baileyi. The sequence continues at coordinate 8,592,861 of QLTV01000548.1, forward strand.
TATTTCAGATTCTACACATGGGGCTGGCTACTGGTCCTTTAGGATAAGAAGTGTATTATTTTCCATCTTGACATATTGTGCTGGAATTGTGACTTGTTTTAAGCTTTAGTTCTGATTTGCTACCTTCTACTGATTGCTGTTTAATTTTAATTTCAGTTTCCCAAGTTTTGACTTGTCCGGAGCCCAGCTGTGCATTTAATGAATCTCAGGTGGAGAAGAAGAAGAATATCAGGCTTGGCTATTACTCTGATATTGATAACACTGTTGATAGAACTGCCAAGGGGTTAGTAGTGAGATGCTCAGGTTTCATGGACTGATGACTGCCAGCTGTCAAAGGCATAGGCCCAAGCTGAGAAAGAGATTGCAGAACCAACATCAGGCCTAGTTTTGCTAGTTGTGGGGTCCAGGTGAGACCAAAATGTGGATGGGCCGGGAAACAGTGATCTTGAGTTTCAAAGGCAAAAAGATGAGTTTAGGGAGGAAGTTTACAGGTGAAAGTAGAAACTTGTACCCTTGCTAGACAGGCAGGCAAGGAAGGAAGGAAGGAAGGAAGGAAGGAAGGAAGGAAGGAAAGAAAGAAAGAAAGAAAGAAAGAAAGAAAGAAAGAAAGAAAGAAAGAAAGAAAGAAAGAAAGAAAGAAAGAAAGAAAGAAAGAAAAAAAATTGGCTATTTTGTTGCCGGCATTTTCATCTCAGGTTGCCAACCTGGCCATTTCTCTCTTACCTTTTTTCTCTTTCTTCCTTTTAATTTACCAGACTTTCTTGACTTTGCTGACCCTGCCTAATTATTGGAGAAAAGTGTTTGATCTTTCCTGGGTTTTGCCGGAGGACTGAAAGCAGTGTGCAGTTAATTGTAAGCATTGCAACTGCTGGATGCACAAGGTTGGCAGCTCTGAGTTAATTGTTGATGCTGGCATGCTGCAATTAACCTCATTAGGATTTGAATTACATCTAATTAAATTCTTGTCTCTGACAAGAGCCATGTAATTTTTTTTCCTGTTGGGCTGTTTTTCAGAGAGGGGTTGTTCTGAAACCTGCTGCTTTTTTGAGGGTAAAGTAACAATGGAAAAAGGGGGCTTGCCAGATAATCAAGACTAAAAGCACCATTAACTTAATAGGTTTTTTTTAAAAAAAAGAAATATTTCAGAGTTTATGCTAAAGATTTTGTAGAAGGTGATATTGATGCTATCTAATATCTGAAACAAATAAATCATGTTATATTACAGTGTGTTAGGTATTACTTTTAAAGGGTGCAATGTGTAGTGGCTGTGAAAAACTCAATTTTTGGAAGGAATATAGACCAGCTTCACCCAGTAACGGGTTTTGATTGGTTTTAACTTAGCACAATTAGCTATATAAATTAAATCAGTAAATAAAATGATGCATGAATTGACCCATTGTGTCTTAGCATGATGTGTAAACTAGGCTACTATGGCTTATTCACAACAATGATTTAAAAATTCTGGTTTATACCTCTAGAACAGGGGTGTCAAGCTCAATTTCATTGAGGACTGCATCAGGGTTGTGTTTGACCTCAGGGGCTGGGGTGGGCGTGGCCAGGGTGGGCATGGACAGCTCGACGTCATTTGTGTCAGGGGTGCCTGTGGTGGCCCGAGTGCTCTGCCAGTGAAAATGGGCTCCCAATCTCCGTTTTTTGGCTGCAACGGTCTCCTGCAACCATCTGTCAGTGAAAACAGAGCTCGGGAGGGCTGTATGCTCCATTTTCACTGGCAGAAGCACCGCGGACTGGTCCTTCTCTGTTTCCAGGGCAGCCCCACGGGTGAGATCTAAGCACCCCATGGGCCAGATGTGGCCCACAGGCTTTGAGTTTGACACCCCTGCTCTAGAAGTAAACATCAGCTACAATTCTGGGGACTGAAGTCCAGTACATCCAGGAAAGATTCCTTTTGTTCTCCTTTCAGCACCAGATTAAAGCACTTCGAAGAGAATTTTGAGATTTTAAATGGAATACGCATTGGGTTTTGATCAATTAGTTTGTATTTGATGCAAAATTAAGTTTATATACTGTAAGTCACGAAACTTAGAACTTGATTTTAAAATATAAGTGTTCAAGAGGCTGCATTTATTGAGTCAGATTATTGGTCCATCTAGGGTATTATTTACTTGAGTGGGCAGCAGCTTTCCATGGTTTCACACTGAAATCTATTGCCAGGAATTTAAACTTCTAAAGTATTGGCAATTTAAATCATTTTTTATATGTAGCACATATATTTAGCCATTGCAGCCTTTCTTCTCATTTATTGTGAATAACGATGATGATGGAAATAGAAATATTAAATCAAACACAGATTTTTGCAGACAGAAATGTCCCTACACTTGTGCTGATAAACTGGAGCATTCTTTTAGAGCCGTGATGGCGAACCTATGGCATGTGTGCCAGAAGTGGCACGCAGAGCCATCTCTCCGGACACGTGACTCGAGCTGTCGCCCGTTGCTCTTCTGGGTTCTGGTGCGCCAGCCAGCTGGTCTTCACACGCGTGGAAGCACCAGAAACCGGAAGAGCAGCTGCCCGGCACGCATGCGTGCACTGGGAAGATGATCTTCTGGTTTCCGGCACGTACATGTGCACCGGCCAGCTGGTCTTTGCGCGCACATGCATGCCAGAAACCGGAAGACCAGGTGGCCAGTGCGCATGCGCGTGCCGGAAACCAGAAGATCATCTTCCCGGCGCACACATGCACACTGGGTGGCTGCTCTTCTGGTTTCCAGCACACATCGCGCATGTGCACGTGTGCACGCCCCCATTTTGGCACTCAGTGCCGAAAAGGTTCGCCAACACTGTTTTAGAGTGTCTGTGTCGAAAAGCACAGACAATTCACTGTTAGAAGGGCTTGTGGGGAGAGGAGACATTCAGGACAGAATTTACTTTTCTTTAAAAAGTAAAAAAGGGCTATAGCCCTTATGAGACTCCTATGAAACAATATCATGGGGAATAATTCAGATTATCATGCTGTATTTGTTGATGCAAGAGACACAGAGAGTGCATCTCACTCTTTCTCAAAAATTGATAAAGAGCATTTACTGTTGTATTGCCCATGAGAAAATATATATTCCAAATCCATTATTGGAAAATACCTTAATTTGATGAATGGTCAGTATATAATCTATGTCAATGATGGCTAACCTTTTCCGGACCGAGTGCCCAAAGCACACGTAGTGCGAGTGCCCGAGTACCCAAAGTGCAAACCCCCAAAATGCAATGCGTGCTCGGCCCCCACATGGGCCCCCCTGTGCACGCCCCCTGCATATGCGCACACTCCCCCCGCACGCCCCCCGCCCCCGCGCATGTGTGGCAGAGACCCAAAGACTAGCTGGCTGGCGGGAGGCGTGCACGCATGCGCGGCGGAACTGAACTGGGTCAATGGCTCGCGTGCCATCAGAGAGGTCGCTGTGTGCCACCTCTGGCACGCGTGCCATAGGTTCGCCATCACGGATCTATGTAATTGCAATTGGTCAACTTGTCAAGAATGCTCCCTCAGTTGAGATGGTTAAAAAATCCAGGAAAAATAGGGTGAGGATGATTAAAAAAAATGTTGGTTATGTTTAAACCACAGTGCTTCCCTCTAATTGTGAGCACTTTTTGTGGAGTATTGAGTGGCTGTTACCATGAAAATTAGGATCTCTAAGGAAAAAGCTGGTATTAGATTGAACTATAGATTTGTCCAAAGCTTCTCAGGAAGAAGAAAAAAACGAGTGGTAATTTGTTCTTTCTACTTCTTGTGAGTTACATAAATCCCTTGAGATGAAAGGTGATCTACTTGCTGTTTCTTTTTTATTAGCAAGACAAAATAAGATGCAACACTGAAGAGGGTTGAGCAACGGGGCATTTCTTCTCAGGAAAAGAGAAATGCCGAACATTATATTATTATTATTATTATTATTATTATTATTATTATTATTATTATTATTTATTAAATTTGTATGCCGCCCAACTCCCAAGGGACTCTGGGCGGCTCACAACAATATAAAAAACCATTAAAAGAAACCATAATAAAAACAATTAAAAACAGTTAAAAACTCATACATACGTTACAGGGTGCTGTTCAAGTGATTTCAGATTAATTTTGCATAGAAAGTCAAGAATATAAAGGTTTTCTGCAGGTGCTTGCCAAAACCATACTGAAATCATACTGGGTGTCCAAATGTGGAGTTGTGTGGAGGGGTTCTCAAAAAAAGGGGTTCTTTTTGTTATTGTTGCAGTTGATTTGTTTCTGACAGCTAACATTTGCAGTGCATCTCCTGCTGTCAGCCTCTCTTGATCTTACATGTCACTCCAAGGGTGTGAGCTGGGACTGAACTATAAATAAAGAACTAAACAGCTTGTGGCTAACAGTTCACAGAGCACCAAAGCATCAGGTCTGGAAACAATACTGCTACCAGTAAGGAACGGGTGATCTGCTAATAATTATTTCCTGCCTTCCTTTTGCTTGGATGGCCTAAAAAGATAGCTGCATTTGTCCTTTGAGAGATAATCAGTGTCTGGGGAATTGAAATCCCTGTATCAAATGACAGAATTCTGCATTAGATATAATACATATGAGAATTTTCAAGTATGTCTCTTTAAATCTGAGGATGCCTATGCATCAATGGGGTAGAGTCTAAATTCTGGAGGGGGAAAAAAAAAGAAGCCTTCATTTTCTCATTCTTCTCTGCAGGTATGTAGAGCAAAAAGTCATTCATGCAGAATTAAAAAGATCATGCCCACCTCTGCTTTTCAGCAGACATTGGATTGGAAATAGATCGTGCCCAATTATATACCTTTGGAAAAACTTGTTTACAGAATCTGGGCTATACAATATATTACAGCAGCTCTTGGATTCAAGTTAGAAGAATATCAGGTCATGATGGCTAGTGTCATTAGGGGTAAAAAAAAACCTGATTGAACAACTTTTATAAAACAGATTCCTGGAAAGGTGGCTCTTTCTCTCTTTGTTTCCTCTTTGTCTTAGTTTGATTCTTAATAACAAATAGGAACCTGGAATACATAATATCCTTTCATTTTTAGCTAACATAGTGCTTCATCCAGTGACGGAGAATTGTAATTGTGATGTAAATGAACAGAGAATAGTGCTAATAGAACAGTGTCTCTAGAATATGTTTGTATTTATCTTGTGAGTCCTTAATTAAATCTGGATAAGTGTTAGCCATCATTGCTTCATAAGTCACTTTCTATTGTTGAGCAAGAAGTAAGCGTAAAAACGGAAACCTGGCAAAATTGGTGGTGGTTGGGTTCCTCTGACAATCTGCTTCAGGGAATCTTTGGTTGGCTGCATAATTTGTTCAGCCTGACCAATCTTTGTGACAATGGGATGCAGTTGTGACTTCAGTAAGGGTCCTATCTACAAAATCTTCAAGTTCAAGGATCATTGAAATTCCTAAGCTTGGGTGATCATGGTTTGGACATCTGCTGTAATATCATCAATAGCCATTTGTTGCCAGGTTTGGGTTAGATCAACTTTTGCAAAGGCTTTCCTTCTGGAAAGAACTTCAAACACTTGATTGACCTCTGTCTATGTACATGGATACTATTTTCATAGCACACTTATGTTCTCCATGTATTTCCTGTTAAATTGCAGAACTGATATAGTTGTTGATTCGAGAAGGCCTTGTTTGACAAAATTTTCAAACTCTTCAGTTTTTCCCCCAATGCTGTGCAAAAGGCATATTTTTGGCTTTGACACAAATTGTTGCAACAGATGAATCCAACTAGAATAACAATGGCTTCCCTTTTTAAGTTCCTAGTTCCCCAGAAAGTACTTTGGGAAATCTGTCAGTAACATGTGTTAGCTAGCCAGTAGTAATGGGAAGAACCCCTGGAATTTTGAACCAATTTCTCCCTAAAGCATTTCTGAGTTTCCTTTCTGAATGATGACTGAAAGGTTTTCTTGGAGAAAAAAAAAGGTATAGCTACAATAACAGTCTTTTCTTTTCACTGTAGTCATGAGAAAACACGATAGCAACAATTAGATAGGAGGAAACTCCTGAAAAGATGCAATAGAAACTATTCTTGTTTATTATGAATACTGCAGGTCCAGAATTGACTTCCATCTCATAGACAATCAATGGATACTATTGCAGAGGTTTCTTGTCACAGAGATTCTGAATGTTGTATACCTGCTGATCTTCATCATCAGTAAAGTTCATGTAAGATTTCTTTTTAAACAAAATCTGCATTCCATCTCTCTAAATCTGTTCACAGAGCACCGATGCAACCCATTGTAACCTAAAGAGGCTTAGTACAAGTAGTCCTCGACTTACGACCACAATTCAGCCCCAAATTTTTCTTGCGAAGTGAGCAGTGGTTAAGTGAGTTTTGCCCCATTTTACGACCTTTCTTGCCATAGTTTTTCAATGAATCATTGAAGTTGTTAAGTTAGTAAAAAGGTTGTTAAGTGAATCTGGCTTCCCCATTGACTTTGCTTCTCAGAAGGTCGCAAAAGGGGATCACATGATCCTGGGACACTGCAACCGTCATAAACATGAGTCAGTTTCCAAGCATCTGAATTTTAATCACGTGACCATGAGGATGCTGCAATGGTCACAGCTGTGAAAAACAGTCATAAGTCACCTTTTTCAGTGCCATTATAACTTTGAATGGTCACTAAATGAACTGTCGTAAGCCGAAGACTACCTGTACACCTACCGCTGTCTGCACACATTGTGGAAGATGCATTTCTTAATTTCTGCTGACCCTGGTGTCCACTGTTTAGTCTGTTTCATGTGGATAGCATTTACATTAGTTATTCCTTCCTTGATATCAGCGATGTAGTTTCATTAGCTAATGACATTTCTTGAGCCACTGCAAATCTCACATTTAACTCAGAAAAAAAAAACCTTTATTGGAGTACTTCATTATAAATCCCACATTCAAGATGATTCCTTAGTTAAGAGGTACCCACATTTGCAACATTGAAAACAATTATATTCCAAGTTATTGAATGCTTTTTTTGTAGAATTTTGTAGAATTGTCTCAGTCAGTGACTGAAAGTATTAATGGGAAGTGAGCCCTGAGGAATTTCCTAAATTCATTGAATGTTTCATACTTTCTTTAGGCAGAATTTGCTCAGTTTTCCAATTTTGAGATTACTCATATTTCTATAAATTAGAAACACCTGACTACAGCTGTACACTTCTTGCTGGTCTTCAGTTCTCAGTATAGCCTATGGTTTTTGCCAAAACTGCATTGCTGATTTTATACCGTTCACAACAAAATGCTTTCTTCCCAATCTGCATGCAGTGGACAACTTTTTTGTAATTGTCACTTTGGTAGTTTTTATTGTGGCTGTGGACTATGGTGGGTGAGGTAACACCAGAAAGCAAAAATGGAGCCTCTGGTGAGGTTTCTTAGTTTGTTAGTGGTGGATTGTTTTGCTCTTTTGAAACCAGACTAGGCTAATACTACATGTTGCCTGTGATTTCATGAAACTGAAATTTAATGATGCAGTTACAGTATATGGTATTCCACATGCCACAAAAATGGGATTGGGGAGTTGTAAATTATCCACTCCTACGGTATAATTTGATTTTCAGTTGTGGAAACAAATACTATCATGTTTTCCATAATTTTATGAATTTATTATAGAACAGCCTAGTAAATGTTTTTATATGTATCTTTTAATTAACTTTCAGGAAAATATATTCTTTTATTAAGTAAGATCAGAAATTGCAAAGGAAATTGCTAGTGGATTAATACAGTCAGCACTGGTTTCAGTCAATTTGGCTCATTGGGGATTTCAGTCTTAAAAATGATCAAAATATCATTAGGGATTTTTTTATATGAAAGATTAGAAATAATTGAAAGGCATGAACTTACATTTGAGTTCCTTTGAAAATTAAGATCCATCTTGAAGAGACAAATTCACAGCTATGAATAGTGTATGCTTTAAGTGTTGGATGGAACAAGAAAAACGATTTTTTCTTTCAGGCATTGTCTTGTAATAACAAATGATTGTTTGCCTTGAGTGTTCTTCAATTCAAGCTGAGCTTTCTTTGATGAGTGACTGAACTTTCCATGCAGAACTTTCAATGTTCAAAGGCTATCTTAATATATTCAATATAAAGTACCATATATTCTGAAGTAAGCTTCATTTTTGAAAATCCCTTGATACCTGCTCTTGATGAATCACATTTTACAAGTAAATAACTGCTTTTTAAAATGTATCCCACCCTCTCCTCTCTGCCCCTGGCTTTTGTAATGCTGTAATATTTTATTGATCTTAACTGTTGACTAATCCTGATTTGTGCTCAAGACTATAAGGGAAAGATAACCCATTATGTTACATAAATAAATGACTTATAGTGTTTTTGAGGATGTTTTTAGGAAACAATGGCAATTTCTCTGGAAAAGCACTTAACCATAGACCTCAACGAAGAAATTAAAAATGGCTGAGAAATCCTCTAGAAAAATGTTTTTCATTGGGAGCCATGGATGTAAGCAGCTGTCTGTAATGTGTGGAAAACCAGAATCTAGGAACTGGAACTAAAGAACAAGGAAGAAAGCAAGGAGATGAGATTGTCAGAGAGTAAGAAAAAACTTGCTGTTCAAGCTGGAAAAGGTTCTGTTCAAAATGGAAGCTCTTTCTACTCCTTTATTCCTAAAAGGATGGATGGTTAATATGTATGAGTTGAGTTAATATGTAAAAATTGTCATTTTGAATAGAGCCTGCTGAAGCATGCCATTAGTGTGAAAGTGGTGGCCTTTAAAGTGGGATTTATTTTTCAACTGGAATGAATAGATAGTAAGTATAAGTACGGTGGGATTTGGATAGGTGATTGATAGAAGAAGAGATCTATGGGATGAAGGAATGGATTGTTGAATGTGATGGCATGTACTGATGGAGGAGAAGACATAGTTGGATGAAAACTGGAGGAAGGGGGGGGGGGGGAAGTAACATATGGCCTGATATTGTGGAATGCCATTCAGCAGGCCGTGGAGATAGCTGGTAAAGAGCCTTGATAGATGACTGCTGTGATACTGCTTTGTCTTGCCTGATGTTGTTTTAAACTTGCTTGGGGTAGGGTCTGTAGTGAAAGGCTATCTGTGGTTGTAATGGTATGGTGAGACTGACAGTAGTGGATGACCATAGAGAGCTAGTTTTCATTGAAAGAGATGATTGAGTGAAGATGGGGATGTAGCCCTCTGTGAAATTTGTTCACTTGTTTGCCAAGAGTCTTGGTAGCCTTGATGCCATGATGGGGAAGAGCTATGGTGATTTATTTATTTATTATTTATTTGTTTGTTTGTCAAACATGTACAAGATAACAAGTGCCTACCGTCCCTGTCCTATTGTTCCCATTTATTCGTACTCATTTCTTATGCTTATACTTATACCTGTTTATACTAGCGGTGGGTTGCTCCCGGTTCAGCCCGGTTCTTAGAACCGGTAGTGGTGGCGGGAGGCTCCGCCCACCCACCCGGGACGCTCTGCCCACTTGCCCAGGACGCTTCTGTGCAAGCGCAAGCGTGCGCACGAACCAGTAGCAAACTAATTTAGAACCCACTACTGGTTTATACTTATATGTTTATATGTTATGTTTATACTTATACTTATTTTCTCATACATGCTTGACAAAATTAAAAAAAAAAGTATAGGTATGAACATAAACATAAACAAAGGAAGTAAGTACAGATAAATGGGTATAGTAAGACAGGGACGGTAGGCATGCTGGTGTGCTTATGCACACCCCCTTTACGGATCTCTTAGGAATGGGGTGAGGTCTATGGTAAACAGTTTGAGGTTGAAGCTGTGAGGGTTTGAGGCTGTAACAATGGAGTTGGGTAGAGCATTCCAGGCATTGACCACTCTGTTGCTGAAGTCGTATTTTCTGCAGTTGAGTTTGGAGCGGTTTACCTTGAGTTTGTATCGATTGTTTGCCTGTGTATTATTGTGGTTGAAGCTGAAGAAGTGATGATTCTGTTTTGAGTATTGGATGCACCAACTATTGCATTTGAAAGGATGGATATAAAATTTTTCTCTGTACGTGAGGTAAAAAGAAAAGAGAGATTGTTAACCTATATGATTTATGAGATGGTAACTTTTTGGAATCATATTTTAATATATAAAATAGATTTACTGGGAAATTTCATAACATTAACATTAATGTTATGTGGAATTATGTTCAAAAACTATGGAATATGTCTATTTTCACAGTGTAGGGAATTGTAAAGACAATTATTTTGAGAAATTGGAGATGCACTATATTTCACATATTAAAGTACTATATTCAAGACATATGTAATTTATCCATTTTTGAAAAGTCAATTTTTCCCACTAATCAAATAATGATATGTTTTACTTTGGCACTGATTTCATGATATTTTACAATAGTTTTTGAAATTTTTATGTATCCTTTAGTACTTGCTATGCAGGTAACTTGCCTTGATTATTCAGTTTTTTCCCTTTTTTCTGTTGTTTTTCTATTGTTTTTTATTATGTTCTCTCTTTTCTCAGTTTATTGTGTGTACTTTTGTAACTCTGGGATTTTTTTTGTATATTTTTAAAAATGTGTAAATAAATATATTTATTCATGAGACATTGGCTATGACCTAAAGTGCTCCCTCACAGGTGATCAGGCATGAATGCCTATGTATTATATTAAGATTTAGAGATAGAAGTGTCTGTTGGAGAAGTGTACCAAGCTTAGGGTAACACTGTATTTTGTAAAAATATACCAAAATAATTTTTACAACAGGGATATGTCATGGGTTGGGAGATAGAACGCAATACCCTCTAGGGGCAGATTACGTTCAGTGTTTGTATACAAAGTGAAGGCAGATGAAAAACTGAAGAGAAAGAGGAGAGAGCAAAAGGAAAGGAGAGAAGACGAATGAACTCATCTGGTTAGCTATGGTCATAAAACAAGAACTCCATTCATTCTAATGGTAATTTATAACTCCCACATTTTTCCATTTTCTGAGAGACCTTGTCGCAAGTACCATTGTCATCTTAAAATTCAATGTACCAGTATGAATACAAAATTTATTGCATTGAGAAGTTTATCTGAACATCTTTCCCCCCAACACAATGAAAATGAAGCAGTTTGAGAAAATACTGTACCTTTAAGAATTAGCTAATTTAGCCTAGGTTAATATAGCAATAGCAATAGCACATACTTATATACTGCTCCATAGTACTTTACAGTAATCTCTGGGTGGTCTACAACGTCAGCATGTTGATGTCAACAATCTGGGTCCTCATTTTACCGACCTCAAAAGGATGGAAGGCTGAGTCAACCTTGTGCCCAGTCAGGATCAAACTCCAGGCTGTGGGCAGAGTTTTCCTGCAATACTGCATTCTAACCACTGCACCACCAGGATTCCTTAATATTCAGGAATAACCTGCATTCGTAGTATATGTGTGCTTTTACAGTATGTGGCAATGGACACCTTGATCAGGATGTGGGATAAAAACTATAAAATGGATGAGTGAGGTGCAACATATGGTAGAGGATGTGAAAAGAACAAATATGTTATAGATTTCAAGCCAACCAGGAGGCCAGTGACAAAGCCAGTGAGCAAAATATCTGGAGGGCATCTGGTCACTTATTCTTAAAGTGAAGCTACTGCTCTTCCTTAGGGAAGCCCTTGTTAGGTCTGGAAATAATAGTAATATAGGAATTCCTACTCTCCTTGCCCAAGAGGATTAAATAGCTTTTTAGACAAGATGTAAGAATGGCAGGAGGGAGTGACATTTTGGTGGCCTAGATCTTGTTTGCTATTGAACAATAATTCTGCATGCCTGACTGGCATTTTTAAAGTATGCTGTGCATTGGGGTATGAAACATGAGATAAAAACTAACCAGTTTCTTATTAATTCAGAACAAGTTTAATTCTCCTGCTTTGGGCCAATTACCCAGCTGATTTTTCCAAGATAGTATAGTGCAGAATGTAATTTGTTCATTATGCAGAACTGAATCGACAAAGTGACTTGCATGCATGAGCTTGTAAATCTTTCTCTAATATCTGTGATAATGATAGTAGGCACAAGAGTTTACATTTTAATGGAGTCAACAGTATTTTGCCTCTTAATAGAGTCAGTGTTCTGCTTTTACTTATTGCGTTTGAACTATATAACTGGAAATAGAACAAACGATCTCTCATACGTAAGATTTTTTTTTAAAAAAAGTTCTGATACATAGGACAGCTTATAGACAAAACTGTAAGAAGTAGTTCAAGAAATTAGTACTATTTGATAATTGTCTCATTAGGTCTTTGCAGAGTATTTTTTCATCACTGTTTTTAAAAAATAAGTTTTCCTGGAGAAAGCAGGAAAGAGACTTATATTTAACAAATTTGTTAATTTGTAGTTTCTTCAAATATTTTTGTACTTAAGATAAACATGTAAGAAAACTGAGTCAAAGGCAGTTAACATTATGTACAGTAGTTCCTAGGATTGAATGAGATAGTGAGAAGCATTTGACAGCAGAGGGATTGCTGCCTAGTTTAATTTGAGATCTTAAATAAGATCTCAAGTAAGGTTTGTTTCATTCTGTGGAAGAACAATGCAGATTAGAACTCAGAGCAGAGAAGAAGTGACTGCCCTAGTATTCTGTTTGATAATGGACAGACACCTAGAGAGAGGCTGGGTTCATATCACATTTTAAGCCAAATCAAACAAATCATATAACAATAGCTACACCATATGAACTCAGCCATCATTATTAAGAAAATAGGTAAGATAAGTATTAAGTGCAAGCAAAACAATAATTTTGAAAAGCTTTGACTTCAATTACATTAATACAAATGTTACTTTAAAATTCTTGAATATTAACTCCCTGAAATTATAGCATCTATTGAAATTTATAAAGTAAACTTTATTTGAGTCAGATTACCCACACTTTGTCTTTCATGTGCTTGAACAAATATTCTGTTTAAAACACAGTAATAGATAACATTTACATCATAGATATATACAAAAAGTGCAAGCAGAGGACATTCTGTACAAGAAAGCTTCATTTAATTAAATAGCAGTAAAGGAAAAGGTTGTAATACAAAATACACACATTCTATATTTTAGTCAACCAGCCATGTCCTCTTCAAGCAAATTCCACTCCATTCTGTCTTCCTCCTCCATTTTTCCTCCCAATCTCTGCATGGCTACCAATTTATACCAGTAGCTACATCAGCGGTTCTCAACCTGTGGGTCGCGACCCCTTTGGGGGTCGAACGACCCTTTCACAGGGGTCACCGCGCGTGCTAGCCCGCCATCTTGGTGCCACCATGCAGGGGTGACATGCTCCCAGTTCGGCTGTGCCTGCGGGTCGCCGGACAGCTGGTAGCGACGGAAGCGGGAGACTTCGCCCGGACGCCGCCATTTGGGTTCTTTTACCCTCTGCGCATGCGCAGAATGCTTTGCACATGCGCAGAGGGTAAAAGAACCCAAATGGCGGCATCCGGGCGGGTGGGCGAAGTCTCCCGCTTCCATCGCTACCAGCTGTCCAGCGACCCGCAGGCACGCCCGAACCGGGAGCATTTCACCCCTGGTGCCACGCCCCCTTTGTCACCTCATCGCGCGTGGGGAGGGGGCGGGGCAGGGTTGCAGCAGTGGGGTGGGGGTCATGGCGGGGATCACGGCATTAGGAAGGTTGAGAACCACTGAGCTACATGGTCTCAAAATTCCAGGTATTATACCAATTTAAAACGGTTAAGGATTTGTGTCTTAGGTTATATCATTTGAAGCCTTGAAGGAGAGAATGGTCTAGTTCTTAGCTGCACTTCTCAAAACTTAACAAATCCTCTTTAGACATTTGTGTGAACTCATGAGTATACAAGCAATATAGGACATAGTGTGGGATAGAATTCCCCTCAAGGGCTTTCTCTTTTTCTATACTCCTGCCTAGGGGTGGGTTCTGGATCCTTTTGCTGCCGGTTCACTCAGGGTTGCACCGTGTGCTTTGCATGCCCCCCCGCAGCAATAAAAAACAGCTTCTGCACATGCACAGAAGCAAAAATTCGCTTCTGCGCATGTGCAGAAGCAAAATCCAAGATGGTGGTGCCCACGGAGACACCGAAAGAACCGGTTCCATGACATCATCGCCGGTTTACTAACGGTTCTAAAGAACCAGTTAGAACCGGTAGGAACCCACCTCTGCTGCTGCCAGCAGATGAAAGATGAGTCTGTCATCTGCACCTCTATAACTGTCTGGTTTGGTTCTGCAACCCAACAAGACAGACACAGACTTCAGAGGATAATCAGAACTGCAGAAAAAACAATTGCTTCCAACCTGCCTTCCATTAAACACCTGTATACTGCACGAGTCAAAAAGAGGGCCGTGAAAATATTCACTGACCCCCGCATCCTGGACATAAATTGTTTCAACTCCTACCCTCAAAACGACGCTATAGAGCACTGCACACCAGAACAACTAGACACACAAAT
>QLTV01000548.1:8609965-8641447 GCA_003457575.1 Thermophis baileyi
TTGTTATTTTGAACAGTCAGAAATGTTTATTTGTAAATTTTGAGTTGTTTGTTTATTATTCTCACTTTAACAGATGAAAATAAATGAGTGAGATGGGAAAATTTTCATTTAGTTGCATAATAATTCTGCACACTAATAGTTTATTTATTTATTTATTTATTTATTTTATTTGTCAAGCGTATATATGATTACGAACGAAGTATAAACAGTATAAACATGTTTGTGAATATATAAGTACAAGCATGGTTATGAGTACAAGAAATTTTACGAATATATGGGTACATTAGGACAGGGGCGGTAGGCACGCTAGTGCGCTTATGCACGCCCCTTAATTGTGTTGCCCAATAATTGTGCATACATAGATATTCTCCTAAGAAAGCCATAACCTCACTTTTACTTTCTTAAATATTCAGGTTTGAGGTTTATTAACATTTTGGATTGACCGAGAGCACAGTAGTTGTTCAATAATAAAATTAATCCTCCAAAATACAGTTTGCCTAATAATTGTGCACACAGTGTAGAGCTAGAACTCTCTTATTGTAGTCGTGGCTGAATGGTTGTTCTCGTAATGTTATAGTGTGACTGAAGAAAGGGGCCCCACCACATCACACATGTTGATTTGTTCATGCAGACATTTCATCTCATTAGCACTTCTGTGTTTAATTGGCCAGAAGAAGGTTTGGAACTGATAGAGTAGATGAATATGCATGGAGAATGTAATATATGGGACTAGTATATATAGCCTTTTCACTCTACAATTAGTACCGTATGTTATTCCTTTATAGCCCCTATTCATTGCTAATCTCCACCGAAGACCAGTGAAATTATTTTCTTGTTTTCTGTTAAGCTGCTTGTTTTAAATAATATTATTTTTTATTATATTAAATATTTCTTTATTAAAGTCTCAAGTATTCTCCTATATAAGGTCTGAAATTCATCTCCTGATATGTGAGGAAGTGACACATCACATGATGACAAAACAAAAGAACATTAATGTTTATATATTGCAACCTCCTGAGGCAACTGAGAGTAACACATCACAAAGTAGAGGAATATTTCTATATCTAGCTGCTATTTGATTACAATATCATATATGATCTAAGTAATTTATTTAGACTCAGTTTTTGGCAAATACACATAATTAAGAGAAAACATTTCTTGGCAGTCAATGGAATTCTTCATCTGTTGTTCTAAAAGTTTTAAAAAATGAAATAAAATTTAGGATACATGATTTCTAACAATTTATAACCTCTTCGCTCTTGAGTTGCAGCTATTACTGTTACCACATATTTCAACTTTTAAATGGTTTTATAATTTGTTAACTTTGAAGCAGAGGTGGGTTTCAGCAGGTTCTGACCAGTTCTGGAGAACCGGTAGTGGAAATTTTGAGTAGTTCAGAGAACTGGTAAATACCACCTCTGATTGGCCCCGCCCCCATTTCTTCCCGATCAGCTGCCTCCTGAGTTGCAGCTGATCGGGAAGAAATGGGGATTTTGCAGTAACCTTCCCCTGGAGTGGGGTGGGAATGGAGATTTTACAGTATCCTTCCCTTGCCACGCCCACCAAGCCACGCCCACCAAGCCACTCCCACAGAACCGGTAGTAAAAAAATTTGAAACCCACCACTGCTTTGAAGACAGGAAATGCTATGCTGATAAACTGTTGTATTTTTTATTTGTTTGGGGTTTTATTTTTGGTAAATTAAGCATATGATCTTGGTTTTCCAGATGACTTACAGTTTTGCTAAAGAAATTTTTAAAAGGATAATAATAAAATACAATTACTAAATAACACAGGAAAAATAGAAACCCAATAAAAGCCAGTATTCTAGCATACAACCCTCATTAGTTATATCATGCTGATATCTGCTAAATCTTGAGTGATGTTACTATACTTCGAAACATCAAAGGTCATAAAGAACCTGGGTCTTAGATCTCACACCAAAGCAAAAGTAAGAGTGAGAAAAATATTGTGAGGTTATGCAGTGAGTATTATTCAGGTATTCAATGAAACAATACTGTCATAAGAAAAATCCATTATTATACTACTAAGAAAAAGGGTTTCTGGATTATTTTTTAAAGATTCTTCAGTAAAATGTGTGAAGGGAGGAAAATATAAGAAGCTTAAAACAAATGAAGTCCAAGAGGGGTGTAACAATAACTCCTGTTTTCCATTCTACTATTTTAAAATATAGTTATTTTTAACTTAATGTCATGTGTGGTCTTAGCCATAGCTTAGCATTATATGTAAACCACACTATGCTTATTTATCAACAAATCATGGTTTAAAAGAGTTTTGGGACACCTTTGGGTAGCTTGAGATTATTTTTTAAACCTTTTATGAGTGTACAAAAGTTACAGTAGGTGTGGGAATGATGTGAAGTAGTTGAGACCTTGTCACATATGTGTCTGAACCCAAGATACTATTTTTCTGAATTTGTGAGGAAGTTTTGGAGTACTTCTTTTGGTTAGCTTTTTTTTTTTAAATGACACCTATTTAAATATTATTACAATGTTTTCTTGAAAACATCCAGCTTGTCAGACAGCTCTTTGTGCAACCATGCTGGTCTCATCAGGTATTTCTGATTTTTCTTTTTTTATGGTACTGTTTCTGTTTGGGCCTTTAGCATCCCATTTTTTTTCAGAGTTTCCCAAGCACCCTGGTTGGTTTTTCTCTCTAGGATTTCCATCCATAGAATCTTTCCTATTCTTTCTCCTAGTTTATTGAAGTCAGCTCTCTTAAAATCTAGAACACTAGTCTGACTTTGTAAAGTTACCCTTACTGTCTGTTATGACATGGTCACTCTCTCAGAGTTCTTACAACTTCTACTCCCTCAGCCATTTCATCCCTATTAGTAAGTATCAAGTCCAGTATACTTGACCCTCTACTTCTCTCCTCTCCTTTTTTCAATGATAAAATTGTCAGCTAGGAAACTGTTCAATCTACCAGTTGCTGCAGAGTTTCTTTCCCAATTGATGTTAAGGTAATTAAAGTTCTCCATTATCACAATGGTTTGTTTTCTGCAAACCTCAGCTAACTGCTCTGCAAAAAAAATTCATCTATTTCCTCCATTTGGTTCAGTCACTTGCAGTATACACTATAACAATGTCATTTCTTTTTGCCTTAATATTCACCCAGATCCTTTCAAGAAGGTGTTCATCCTTGTGGCAAGGCAAAGTTCAGAAAGAGAACCATAGTAAATCTCTCTCAATATTCCAAACCATTCTGCTTTTCTAGCAAATACTGTATCAAAGAGCTTCAATGGCTAACCAAAACATCCTTCAAGCATTCCTGAATGTGCATTTCATATTATCCCTTTAATTCTGCAGTTTGGGAAAAGCAACCACCGGCAAGCAAAAGCTAGAGTTGTTGGCACAAATGATCAAAACAGCATCTCTCATTGGAGATTTAATTTCAGCAATGTAATTGAAAATGGCCCATGCATTACTGTCTATAAACTGCAGAAGGAAAATGATACTCTTAAATGACTCTGACTTCATTTAAGTAGTGACCTGTTCATTAGCACTGTGAAATGGAAAAGGAAATCCATTTTAATGTTCAAGATGATTTAATTTTGTAATACATAAAATTCTGCAAGTCATACATCTTTATTTTTCTATTTGCACATTTTGACTCTTACTGCCACCTTCCCTTCATGGTGAATCTGCACAACTCTACACCAGCCAGCTTTATCCATGGCTTTGGATAAACTCAATTGCAAATTTTAGCACGCTGATGATGATGATGATGATGATAACCCTGTTGGTGCTTGATCAGGAAGGACTAAACATTCCAAAGAAAAAAAGCACTATGAGTTTTCAGTAGGAAAAATGCTTTAGAAATCTATAATTTTTCATTTTCTGAAGAACTAGAGAATTGTTTACTTAGGCATTACATTATTCATATGAAAGCATGTACACTTTTGTGGTGTCTTAGGTGGTCTTTGGATGAAAAATGACCAGGAAATTTCAGGGCTATAGATTAGATTGGGAAGTAATAAAACAAAAACAAAAAAAACTTAGAAGGCGGCAATATAAAGGAAAATATATGGCTATGCTAAAGTATTCAGCATTACAGAATGAAGATACCTTGGAGGTGTTCTAGTCCAACCCCCTGCTCAAGCAGGAGACCCTACACCATTCCAGTCAAGTGGCTGTCCAATCTCTTCTTAACAGCCTCCAGTGATGGAGCACCCACAACTTCTGAAGGCAATCCATTCAACTGATTAATTGTTCTAACTGTCAGGAAATTTCTCCTTAGTTCTGAGTTGCTTCTCTCCTTGATTAGTGTCCATCCATTATTTCTCGTCTTGCCTTCTAGTGCTTTGGAGAATAGGCTTACTCCCTCTTCTTTGTGGCAGCCCCTCAGATATTGGAACACTGCTATCATGTCACCCCAGACCTTCTTTTCACTAGACAAGACAAACCTAATTCCTGCAACTGTTCTTTATACGTATGTTTTGGCTTCCAGTCCCCTAATTATCATATTCATCTGTGTTGATTTAGATTTGAGGCAGGGCTGGGTTCCGGATTCAGGTACTGTCGGTTCGCTCAGGGATGCACCCCGTGCGCACGCATGCGCATGTGCAGTACTTAAAAAAAGCTTCTGCGCATGCGCAGAAGCAAAAAACAAGATGGCAGCACCTATAGCGCCGCCGAGAGAACCGGCTCAGGGGCGTGGCAGGCCTGGGTCACTGCCAGTTCCAGAGACCCAGGCCACCACATTACTAACGGTTTTATAGAGCCGGTCCGAACCGGTAGGAACCCACCTCTGATTTGAGGGAATCATTGTCTTTACTACTTTACTCATTTCCCCCCAATTTGTATAGTTTGGCAATCTCAATTTGCTTTTATCATTGAAACTGTAAATGAAAGTTGTAGTTGTTGATTTCAGTTATGGCTCTGGAGTGCTATTTTTATTGTATTGTGTTTTTTAAATAATTCATTATTTCTACTATGTCTGCAGCTCTAGACTTTCAGATAAGAAAAAGAACACATAAAATGTTCTAAAGGAAAAAAAGGAAATAAATAAAATAAAAATCAACAATAATTTTCCTCCTCCTCCTCCTTTTGGAGTCCTTCAGAAGCATAGCAATAGCAATAGCACTTAGACTTATATACCGCTTTACAGTGCTTTACAGCCCTCTCTAAACGGTTCACAGAGTCAGCATATTGCCCCCAACAATCTGGGTCCTCATTTTACCCACCTTGGAAGGATGGAAGGCTGAGTCAACCTTGAGCCGGTGAGATTTGAACTGCCGAACTGCAGCTAGCAGTCAGCTGAAGTAGCCTGCAGTACTGCACTCTAACCACTGCGCCACCTCGGCTCTTATAGCACTATTACTTGCAGAAATGCCAGTCCAGGCGAGGAGAGGCTGATCTAGTTTTCAGATCAGAATGCTTGCAGAATTCTGTCTTATCAGATATTTTTCCTGCATAGCACACCCAGAAGAAATACATAAATGAGCAGAGGCATTCCCTATCAGATGGATATCCTCCTTAAGCCGTGAATGCAGTTCCAAGCCCATCCAAAAGTTCTACTGAAGTATATTTTTTAACATGAAGAGGTTTGAAACAATTAAATACATATTAATTTAATTTAAATAAATTTGAGTTTTTGACCTAGTTAAACCACCCTTAGGTGTGTCCTTCCCAATGTGGGTGATTTTCAGAAGTCAGACCTACTAGTGCTTGTATGGCAGTAGCATCAGGAAGTCTCAGGCTGTAATCTAGACTGGGAAGTGGAAAATCATCCCAATAGGATATGCATTGGCAAATTATTTTCAAATTCTTGCCAAGAACGTAATTTGGAGGCACCCATGAAGCTACCAAAAGTAAAGCTTAGCTGAAGGAAAAAAAAATTTTTTTTGCCATTCAGGGTGACACAGAATTACTGTATCTGTTTTACTCCTTTGTAAAAATGGGCAAGATTATAAATAATTTAATTTTGGAGGATTGCATTTCTGAGTTGGCACTATCAGAAAATATTTTATGAATCAACAACAACATCCAAGTTCTGTTATTAGAAACAGCTGTGTGGTTAGGTAATATATATGAGTTGAATGGAGTCAAGCTGGAGTATGCGAGATGGCTTAGATATTGGATGCCATTTGGAATTGTAAAGCTGTAACTATAATTTGAAAGATATAAGCATAACTCCTTCAAACCCACTACTGAAGCATTGTTGCGGCAAATCGTTCAGCTAGATGTAGATGTGATGGATGCATTCTAAGTTTGCCTTTTTTTATAGTTGTGATATCAGCACCAGAATTAGAACTACAGATTGAGTGTGTCCTATTGGATTGTCAATCATGTTTTTATTAAATTGATATAACACAATGATGAATGACAGTTCTAATATTGCATATTTAACATTCTGTACATTAATTTTTAACACTCCTGTTAAAACTGGAAGGAAGGATAATTTAAAATCTTAGTAGCAAAATCTTCCGTTTATGCTTGGATGTTACGAGTTAGGCTGAACCTCCCAACCTCCCCTTCTCTGACCAGCTGGGGAATTCTTAGCCTTTAACCAAAGGATTATTCATTTGAATCCAACTGTAAGAAAATAGAAAGGAAGCTGTTTTAGATCTTTCTGCTTAAAGCTCAGAAATACAGAAGTTAGTCAAGCTTTTGCAAACCCTGAAATTTAGGGAACAGCTGTGCAACCATGCAGCCTTGCATACAAGGAAGGTTTTAATGAGAAATACCTTATGAAATCAATGAAGCCAAAGCTCTAGATTTAAAAAGGAATTGATTCTCAATAGGGAATTATAAGAAAAACAAGGAGAATGAACAATCATACATAAATCAGTCCAAATGAAATCAAGTTAGTCAGCCTACTTTTAAACCACATGCTGGGTTTCAGCACACATTCAAAGTTTATTGCAGAAAGATAGTTTGAAAGAATTCAGTTATATTAGATCTATCATATTACTACTGGTATGCTGGAATGGCCCCTCTGTTTGGTCACATGTTTTACTCACAGAGCTTTGTAAAATTGATCCATTGAATTTAAATATGATGAAAATATGTTCTGCCTTAAATTTTGGCCAGTCCAATAAAATACTTAGCAGTTATTTTATGCATGTATTTATTAAACCTATTTATATATACTTGAGTGATCCCAAGAAGCTGGTTTATGGTAATTTATACTGATCAAATAAATAGCAGTCCAAACAATAACATATCAAGATCATAAAAACAATTTAAATCTTTTAAACAATAAAATAATAGACAAAGACAAAAATATGGCAGCAATATTAACAACAAAATAAAAATCTTGTCATGGTAAGGCTGAAGTAAACAAAACAATACAAATATTTTAAAAAATAAAACAGACCACCAAAAAGGCTGAACAAACAAATTAGTGGAAATAATTTCCTAATTGTAGTGCTGCTTCCAAAAACATTTTGCCCTTGTAGATTTAAAACAAAGTTCTTTCTCCCCTGTCTTTATTGTAATGTTATAAATCCGGATATGTTGTGTTATTTCAATGCAGATTTCAGTGCAATAATATTTATGAAATAAGATTAAAAATTATGAACGTTCCATTATTTGAAAGCTTAAAGTATTGAGAGTAAGGGTTTTTTTAAATATATCTATAATATTAATAGTATTTTAGCATGTCAATATTACAACCATAAAATTATTTAACTTTTCATTCAAGATTGAGTATAGCATAAAAAAGAGCCTCATTCATATCACAGTAGTCATCCGTCTTTCCAGGTGTAATATAAGTTGGTGCTATTTCCCCTCCTTTCACAATCCTCAGTAGAGCTTGGTGAAGCCTCCTCCTTGTCTACCTTCTCCTCTTCTGCTGATCTGTGGAACTACCTGCCACTTTGCTGAAGAGAGAGGGAACAAAAGGAGAAATGTACCACAAGGAAAACTGAACCCCATTTCCCATCCTGGTGTATTGGGGAATGGGGAAAATATTTATAATTAGTTTCTGTTGGCAACTCTAGGTTTGCAAGGCAGAGTAGCTGGGTATAGCACAGAATAATCTTCTGTGCTTACAATTTTCTTCCCTGTCTACTCTTCCTTCTTTCAAGGAGAACTTCTTAAATTTAGAGTAGTCTTCCATTCAGGTATGGGGGGGGGGCGGCGTGATGGCTCAGTGGTTAAAAGCACTGAACTTATCAGCTGGAAAGTCGACAACCTAGATTTGAGACCCAAGCGCCGCACGACGAGGTGAACTCCCATTACTTGCACTAGCTCCTGCCCACCTAGCAGTTTCAAAGCATGGAAATAGATAAAAAGGTGCCACTTCGGTGGGAAGGTAATAGTGTTCCGTGTGGCTCAGCATATAGTCATGCTGGCCACAGGATGATGGAAATGTCTTCGGACAATGCTGGCTTCCTCGGCTAAGAAATGGAGATGAGCACTGCAGCGATGGGTTGCTCCCAGTTCGGACCAGTTCTTAGGACTGGTAGCAGCGGTGGGAGGCTCCGCCCACCCACCCGGGATGCTTCTGCGCATGCGTGCGCAAACCGGTAGTAAAGGGTTTTACAACCCACTACTGGAGCACTGCCCCTAGAGTCAGACATGACTGCACAGGGGAAACCTTTGCCTTTTCCATTCAGATAAATATAGCACTGTTAAATCAGAGTTTATTGTACATATTTAGTGGGTTTGTCTTAGAAGAGAATAAGTTTATGTCTTTATAGATCATACATGAAACATTGTGCATGCAACCTGAATTCTTTCTAAAAATATCTGTTTAAAATTATGAATAAACATGACTCCACCCAACTAAGACTTATACATGTCACATAGATATACACAGTTTTCTTCTATTATTTATTCGTATTTCATTCCCCTCAGCAGCCTATTATGTATGACTGTTGGACAGAACCATGAAAAGCATTGTGTCCTATCCCTTGCTCAGTGCAGAAATAACAATGAAAGCAACCCCAACAGCAGCATTTCTGTTTCCATTAGGAGTAGAAAACTCAGTGATTAATTTCTTGTCAAGGCCAATGGGAAAAGAGGCCAGGATTCCCTGTGATCTTGGAACTGTATTTTTTCATGTTCAAGGATTTATGCTCCCTGGCAATATTAAAACAGCTTTGAGAAAGAAAGAAAATAATAATTGGTAAACAATGTGATAGTAACTGGAAGTTTACTAGAAAGAAAAGAAATACGGGAAAACTATTAAGATGCTAACTTGCAAAAATAATCATTCCCCAAATATGAAATGTTACAATCTTAGAAAAATATACAGTTGTTCATTTTCCAACTGGAAATATGACAGCTACATATTTTTTCATATTGCAACTTTTTAAGTGCTAGTAGATGAATATTTAAATACTGCATGTTAACACAGTTTTTTTCTCCATTATGTTGGCTATTTGTAATATACTATGTAATAAAATACCTTCTTTTCCTTTTTCAGTTTAGTTTATTTTGTAGATAGGTAGGTAATATATCAAATATCAGATATTTTTGGGATTTATTGGATCAACTTAATTACAGTGGTGATGAGTGCACCACTGCAAGATCTGAAGAGCAAAGTTAAGCATTGATCATCCTGGAGATGGAATGGGACAACTTGCCACAGCCAACTCGCCATGGTCATCATTATTATTATTATTATTTATTAAATTTGTATGCCGCCCAACTCCCAAGGGACTCTCGCCACGGTCAACTCGCCACGAGCCAACTCGCTGTGGGACTATTCCACACAGGATAACTCAACTGTGCTGAACTGTGTAAATAGACAAAAATGAAAATACGGTTGAAGAAACAGTGGTGGATAACATTTATTGCACTGATTTTTCCTGTGTGAAATTGTCCTGCAGTGAGTTGTCCCATGGCCAGTTGGCCACAGCAACTTGTCCTATGGCAATTTGGCTGTGGCAGAATGGCTGTGGTGAGATGACCATAGTGAGTTGGCAACAGTGAGACATCCATGGCGAGTTGGCCGCAGTGAATTTTCCTAGACCATGGAGAAGGTCTATCTACATGGCTATCTCCTCTGAGTTGAAAGCACATAATGTCAACTGTGCTTTTCCTTTTTCCTTTGTTGCTTGTTAGTTGTTTAAAAATTGTAAAAACTAAGAATATTTAATAATTTGTTTTATAAATGCAGAGGACTTGAAGAAGTGGGTCACAAAGCATGGAGCTAAAACTTTATTCAGAAACATTGGTAGGTCAGCTTATCTTAATGTGCTGATAAGTCTTCGCTGCTCTTACTGTCTCTTCAGTAAGTAACTAATAGTGAAGTAAAGATCATTCATGCAGGAATACAATGTCTTTGAGCAAGTATAATTATAATGCAGAGTGTGGAATTATAATTAACAATTGGAACACATGTTTGGAGTGCCTTGATGAAAATGAAATATTACGCTCAAAGTGGAAAAGGTGCTCAATTAAGCCTGATTTTGCTGAAAATGTTATTACAGATTGTGTTCCAAGGCCATTAAAATCACCAGTCTTAAATATACCTAATTTATTGTTGGGTTCTGGCCATAACGCCCACAGGTCCTGCTGTGCTGCCTTATCATTCCTGGGAGGGATGAGTGAACAACATTGGGAATGTATGCCAAGAGTCATTCAAGGCACAAAGTCTTGAATGGCACAAAGTCATTCAAGGCACAAAGTCATCCCACTGCCCAGCTAAAGCAAGAAGGCATCTGTATTGGGCATCAGTGATAGGGAGGCATATGATCCCTTTAGAGGCATTGACAAAGGCATCAATTCATACTGTGCAGGAGTAGGCAATAGTCTTCAGAAAGATCCCATTTGTTAGCTTTTTTAGACAGAAGACTAGCAAACACGATCTTTATGAAAGGTCCCATTTGCTAACTTTGTAGCTGTGCCTCACATCAGCTGAGTGCCTGGTAGATCTTGCAGAGGTGGTTAAATTAAGCTTTTTGATTAGAGAAAAAAATATATATCTGTATTTATGGGTGACTGGAAACTCCGTATAGACTTTTTGCATGAAACAGAAAAAAATACATTTGTGATTTTGATTTTTGGGAAAAAATTGGAGAAAAAAAATTGAGCTCTTTTGTTATCATAGATTAAGAGACAATATTCTAATTATAATTGTATTTGCTGCAGAAGAAACTTCTTTCTACTTTTTTGTGTGTGTCTTTTTCTGTACTTTTCTCTGCTTTCTTCCCTTACTTTTTTAAATCCTTTATTAGTTTGTGTTATTATTTATGTTCTTTGTAAAACCTTTAATAAAAATATTTATGTACAAAAAGAAAAAGTTCAGTACTGTATACATTCCAATGTAAGAAAAAAAAAGAGATTTAACAAAATGTGTAAACTATTGTACAATATGCTTAATTTCACATGCTAGCAAAATAATGGTTAGGATCATCCAGCACAGATTAGAGCCCTCTATGGAAAGAGATGCCAGATGTTCAAACTGACTTTAGAAAAGGCCAAGGAACTTGAGATAGTATTGCTGACGCACACTGGATAATTGAGAAAGCCAAAGAATATCAAGAAGTCACAACGTGCTTCATCAATTGTAGAAAGACCTTTGATTGTGCCAATCATGTCAAGCTGTGGAAAAGTGCTCAGAAAAAATTGGAATCCCATAACATCTCATTGACCACATGAGAAACTTAGATACAAATCAGGAAGCCACATTATGAACAGAACATGGTGAAATACACTGGCTCCAGGTTGATAAAGGAGTGATCAAGGCTCTATAGTTTCCCCTTATATATTCAACAGTATACTGAATATAAGGAAGCTGAATTGGAAGAAGATGAGCATAGTTTTAACATTGGAGGAAGAAATATGAATAACTTTAGCTATGCTGATTACACTATCCTGATAACTGAAAATGCAAAGGATCTGCAAGTCCTAGTTATAAAAGTCAGGAGCAGAATGAAAAAAAAAGGGACTGAAATTAAATACAAAATAGACCAAATTAATGACAACATGTACAATACAGGTAGTCTTATGACCATAACAGAGCTCAAAATTTCTGTTGCTAAGTGAGATGTTTGTTAAGTGAATTTTGCCCCATTTACGACCTTTCTTGCCATGGTTAAGTGAATCACTGCAGTTGTGAAGTTAGTAACATGGTTGTTAAGTGAATCTGGCTTCCCCTTTGACTTTGCTTGTCAGAAGGTTGCAGAAGATGGTCACATGACCCTGGGACATTGCAACTGTCATAAATATGAGTAAATTGCCAAGTGTTCAAATTTTGATCACATGACCATGGGGATGTCATAACGGTTGTAAGTGTGAAAAACGGTCATAAGTCACTTTTTTCAGTGCTGTTCAGGGGTGAAATGCTCCCGGTTCAGTCATGCCTGCTGGTCATCAGAGAGCCAGTAGCGACGGCAGTGCTAGGCTTCGCCTACCCGCCCGGACGCCGCCATTTGGGTTCTTTTACCCTCTGCGCATGCGCAGAACGCTTTGCGCATGCGCAGAGGGTAAAAGAACCCAAATGGCGGCATCCGGGCGGGTGGGCGAAGCCTAGCGCTGCTGTCACTACTGGCTCTCTGATGATCGGCAGGCACGACCAAACCGGGAGCATTTCACCCCTGGTGCTGTTGTAACTTTGAATGGTTACTAAACAAACTGTCATAAGTTGTGGACTACCTGTAACCAATCTTAGAATTGACAATGAAGATACTGAAGTGATGGATACCTTCTGACTTTTAGGATCAACCATCAACAGTTAAGAAACAAGCAGTCAAGATGTCAACTCTGAAGCGAACCTGGCTGAAGCCATCTTGTGCTGCCTCATAGATGCCACGAAGCCTGAGAGGGGAAAGGGAGGGGGGAAGTAGATAGCCAGCTACAGTCAAAATAAAAAGTTTTCCTGTGGGAACCAAGGTCATGGAAACAGGTGGCTGTTGAAAGAGGAGAGGAGCCCACCATCGATCTTCATTGGACAATGTGACCGGTGACACTTGGGAAGGGGGAGTTTTACTCTTTTAATTAGGTGAAAACCACGGGAACTGTTAGAGTTGGTTTTCACCGGCTGTGCTGATATGATGTATCCAATAAACATGTTCTTTGAGGAATCTACCTGCCTCGGAGTTCTGCTTTCAATGGGAGCATTACTCGGAACGTTGACACAAGAAATATACCACAGATTAGCACTTGGTGCAGCAGCCATGGTGGAGGTCCTTGAAAAGGTACTGAAATGCTGTGATGATGTATCATAGAGTGAATGATCATAAAAAGATCATAAGATAAATGATTGCTCAGTGTCCTGCTTGTTCAGATGGTGGCGGCTTCATTGTCAGATCATTCTGAGAAATATTTCAGACATTGTTATTCCTCCCTCTATTCTGAACATTTCCTGAGAAAGTAAATATTTTAAAAATGGGACAGTACCTTTATTGAGATCTGGATTGAAACTGAGATCACCTTGAATTGGTCTTTCTTTGCATGATGACATTGCTCATCCTCTCCAAAGGATCCCGATTTAGGCTTTCTCAGTTTTGCTTTCTCTTAGGTAGTTGTTACCTGAGAACCATTTCTTAAAATTCGCATATTTTATGTTTTCCTTCTCTGAATTTCATTCACGTGAATGCATGTGTATAGCACCTGTAAATTATTGTATCTTTTATCTTCAATTCTTCTATGATTTTTTTGATATCTGTATAAATAATTGGCTGCTGAGCCTAAATCAAGACTATCTACCACTTTTCAGTTATTGATGCCTTCTTATCGTTGCCAAGTCATAATTTTTCCTTTTCAAGCTTCTAAATATAGCAATCATTTCTGCTCCATTGCTATCTATTTATGAATATATTCCAGGGACGGGATACTCTAATTTAGTGATCCATGCCCTCACAATTGGATTACCGCACTGACACTGCATGCTACATCTTCTACCTTTAAATATGGTCCAAGAGTTGCATTTGAATGCTGCTGTCTGGTTGTTGTTCGGCCAAATATGTTCTCAAATTTCAGATGTGTCAAAAAGGTTGAGAATGCTAGTCTATTTGTTTGATGTATTTTGGCACTTTTAAATTTATCCTTTTATTCCCTTTTCCCCTTTATGATAATTTGTATTTTAATGTTTCTTTTTGAAATTTAATAAACATATATTTTTTTAAAAAAAAGAAAGTTTCACTACCAAAAAGATTCCATGGAGTCACTGGGAGTTGGGTGATATATAAATTTAATAATAAAAGTATTAATAAAGCAGTAAAGGTATTAAATACTTGAAAGATTGCCTTCCCTAAAATTCTTTACTATGCTAAATTGGGGATGACTTGGTTGTGGGCACATGATATCTGGTTATGGGCACATGAAAAATAAAACTATTGATGTTGGTACTATTCTGTGATTTTAGCCTGTAGCATGCTGACTCAAAGAAAGCTATTTTGGGAAATGCTGTCCTGCTTATTAAATTCTCTTCCAGGAGAAGCATGGCTGGCTTTTAGGTTTAAAAATAAGTTACAATACTCTTACTAGGGCACATGCAGAGCCATAACTGCTTCACAATCAAACTGGCTTCAAATTAACTGCATTCATGAACTATTTGTTTGTTTGTTTGCTTGTTTATTTATTTATTTATTTATTTGACAAATTTATATAACCGCTCAACTCATACATAAGTGACTGCAGGCAGCTTACTGTGGTAATAATATATCTAATGCTGCATTTTTAAAAAAATTATCAGCCATTGGGCCTTTTTTTCTTACAATTTATGGCAATTTTCCTCTGTGCATTATGCTGTTCTCTTCCAGAGAAAAGAGCACTGTACAAATAAATAATGTCCCGTCTTAATCCTTTTTCCATAAGCACTTTGCTACTTTCTCTGCTGAGTGTACAAAAAATACACTCGGTCACAATAATACAACTAAAAGGATAAAACACTGAGATGAGATCATGTACCTAAAATCTAAAAAAAAATTGGTAGGGAGCAGGGGTGAAATCCAGCAGGTTCTAACAGGTTCTGGAGAACCGGTAATGAAAAATTTTGAGTAGTTCGGAGAACCGGCAAATACCACCTCTGGCTGGCCCCAGAGTGGGGTGGGAATGGAGATTTTGCAATATCCTTCCCCCAGGAGTGGGGAGGGAATGGGGATTTTGCAGTGTCCTTCCCCTGCCACGCCCACCAAGCCATGCCCACCAAGCCACACCACGCCCACCAAGCCACGCCCACAGAACCGGTAGTAAAAAAAATTGGATTTCACCACTGGTAGGGAGTAACAGCGGGCTGATTTTGGCTGAAACTTAGCAGGGTTGACATTGTTTAATATAGAATAGGGGACCATTGAGGTCTATTGACTAGAATGGGATGTAAAATTATCATCACCACCACCCTGGATAAAAATCAAATCTCTTCCATCACTCTGCCAAGAAAAATACATGGATGCTGGCACCAGGAGCTGAGCTCATTCAAGGCCATCTTTTACCTTCAGCCATAATAAAGTTGTTGCATGCTTAATTTCAAGAGAGAAGCTTGTTTGGTAGAGAAGCCTCGCAACCAAAACCTTTTTCTTTCTGATTAGTGTTAAATGAAGTTCCACAGGATGTCACAAAATCAAGATAACCATTACTAATGATCAGAGGAATTGGACAATTCTACATGGGAGGAGGCATGTTTTTGGTTTAAAAAACAAGATTTCTAGAATGATTGGCCATTTGAATCTATCTGTTTCTGTTGAGATATTTAAATGCTGGTCATTCATTCTTGGTTATTTTTTATCTCAGGGATTAATCTTATTTTCAAGAATCTATTGCCTGTGATCCTTTCAACCCTATCCAAGAAAAAGAAAGATTGAAGATATTTTAATACCAACTGCTGCACTTTAAATTGTTTAGAACATGGTTGCTATATAATAAACCATCTCTCTATTAATGCTGATACACATCACATGAACAACATCTTAGGGATACTTAAAAAATGGCCTAATATTGGCATAAGACTTTGGTCAATGGGCATTTCCTCATGGAACTATTTCTACTCTCCACCTCCTTGTAAGCATTTCAAGGTAAACTTTGCAATCTACTTCATTCTTCCTGACAAGGAATTCTGGATTGAGGACCACAGAGATGACCTTGGAGAAGGAATTTACAGTTAGCAAAACAGAATTTAAGCCCAGGAAAAGAAGCAAATGTTGCAAAGAAATGTAAACTTGATTCTGTGGGTTCCCTGGTGTTCTCTGAGCTTGGTTGTTTTCTTGCAGATGTTTCATTACCAAACTAGGTAACATCATCAGAAACTTGATTCTCTGATATAAGAGAGGCTTTTAGGATTTCAAGATTCTGTTACTATAGCCTATATAAAGAGATGGAGTTTCAGCATGTCTTGTGGAGTCTGTTTCCTGACCTGTCCTAATTTGAACGGCTAAACATTGAGAACCCTGAACCACTCAGTGTGTCCTTCAGTCATCCAATAGGAGACTACAAAATTATCAGTGGGCTTCAGATATTTGAATTCCAATTCCTTACAGATAGGAGCAAAATAAATAACTGGCTCCCCCTTGTGCTTTCAGCATATATTGTTTGTCTTTGGCAAATCCACAAAATATCTGAGCGGTTGATATGAGGGGAAAGTTGTCTGGTGTCAAGGTAATATTTTTCTTGCATATAAATTTCTGTTAAAAGCTGTTTAGATGGCATGACATCACAAATTTGCAACCCCAAGTAGGAACTTTCCCCAACATTTTAACTATGGTTCCAGAATCTGTGTGTGTAGAGAAAGTGTGTGTAAAGGCTTGTAGTCAGAGGATGGATTGATACAATAGCTGGATCTGTGCATAAGCAAAAATGGTCAGGACAGTACATTTTTACAGGCATTATAAAACTGACTAGAGGGATTAAGAAGAGATAAAGTTCCCTATGAAATCTACCAGGAAGTAAGCTCAGGTAGTAGGGAGTAGGTAGAGACAATAGTTCTCACAATTGGAAAATCAGCCTCCTCCCAGTGAAGATCCTACATGGAGTTAAGGCACACCTGAGCCAAAAGAAAATGGATTCAGCTTCCCTTGGAAGACATTGATTTGGGAACACATAGGCATAGCACCAATACTGGCTGGCTCAAATAACAGTAGTGGACAGGCCCTAAATATACTTGTAGGAATAGTGCAACCCAGGAATAAACCATTGAGGTTCAAGTCCTAATATTTCCTAATATGGGTTGAAAAGAACCAGTAAGCATGAACTAATAAACCCACCTTTTCATCTTTCAGCAAATTGGTCTGTGATTACTATCTCTCCTGTGGTAGCCATTTTGTAAATTGGCAGACTTCTGAGCAATCATTTTGTGAAAGCATTCAAGACCTGCTTTCAGAATTTTAAGTTTGCCTATCAGTCCCCGCTCATCCCCAGTAGTCTTCTCAGTACATCCTATCTGGGTTAGATAGAGCAACTTAGTATAATGGTTTCATGAGAGCTTTGAACTGTACTGCTGGCAGAAATATTTCAAAATCTTTGGCAGAGTTTTCCCCAGCAATACTTCCTGAGATTCCTTTTTAGGTGGAATTGCATCTCTTGCATGAAAGAATCAGACACTCTTGTTGAATATGGAGGCTTGTTTCTGTATCTGACATCATCCTGAGTCTCAACTTCTCCTGTTGTGGCTTCTCAACTGTAACACTCTCTCTAAGCACATTTATTTGACTTTTATTGAAAATAATCTGATCTGCCAAATGGAAAAAATCAGAGACCTTTCATGCTCAAGCTACTAAAGGGCTTTCGTTGAGTTGGCTTTTGTTGAATTTCTGTCTGTCCATTTTTTGTACAAGACATTTTTAACTTTTGTAAGACTCCATGAATTTCTGTTTGGGAAGGTAAGCTTACAAAAATTAATAAATATATGCATTCTATTTACAGTATTGAAAGAGGCTGTGCCTATGTACAGTTTAGTGAATGGGAGGTAGTGATTTAAGGTGACATCAAGCTTGAATTGAATGAACAGCCTCCAGGGTTAGAAAATGTTTCCCTAATTGCACAGCTGTGAAGTTACTCAGTAAGTCATTTAACATAAAACAAATTGAAAATGGCACTCTTAATTGAAACAAGAGAATTTGTATCAAGACGAGGCATCCTTCTTTTATGTAATACATGCAATTTTGAAAGGACATCTCTAAAGCCTTGTACCAATAGGCAATAAATGGCGTCAGTGCTTAGGGTTGTAACAATTAAGATAATTATTACTGCAATTGATGGAGTTGATGCTATTTTCTCCCACAAATACTGCAATGAACTGCTGTAGTTGCCAAACCATCTGCCTCTTTCAGAGAAGGCCCACCTTCATTTTGTTCCCTCTTCCCCACCTTCTTCTATTTGCAGCTCTGTTATATGCAACCATTTTTGGGAATGTGACAACTATCTTCCAGCAAATGTATGCAAATACAAACCGATATCACGAAATGCTAAACAGTGTTCGGGACTTCCTGAAGCTCTACCAAGTGCCCAAAGGCTTGAGTGAACGTGTGATGGACTACATTGTTTCTACTTGGTCAATGTCCAGGGGCATTGATACTGAAAAGGTGAGGTCCCTTGAGAAATCTAGCATTACTTAGCTTTTCACTGCTCTTTACTAATATCCTATATTTTTACTGCCACCCTGAGTTCTTGTCTTGTAGAAAACCAATAAGTAGAACAATTGGTTGATAAAGATAGATCTTCAAATTCTCCAGCCAACTTCTCAACCTCTGCCGATTTTGCATACATACAAAAATTGAAAAATGTTACAAAATGAATAACAAGTGTGTTTTGTACTCTGCAGTTAGTGCTAGTGGTTATGTTACATACTTATCTGAGCAAATCTATTCAAATTTCATATATCCCTTGAATCTCTAAACCCCCGAGATTTTATTTTATCTATTGTACTTATGAACGTAAACTAAAGCTAATAAAGAGAAATATTAAGTCTGACCTTTTTATGGTTATGAATTAATTTTTCAAATATAATAGTTAACAGGTTCAAAATATCAGTTGGAAGAAACTGTGATGATCAGTTATATAGCAACAAGCTTATCGGTCTAATGAAACAGATTAAGAGTTTTACCATAATGTTGCTATTTTATAATAGCATAATTATTTGTATTTATAACAAGTAAATATTTTATTAATTTATTCTATTTTCATAGTTAATTAATCTGAAAGTAAGTTTGACTTAAATCACTGTTTTCGTTCTGGCCTTGTAAAACTATAATATTCTGAAGTTACTTTAATTTATTGTTAAGCAAAATGTGAAAAAACCCAGATCAAACAGGCTTTGTTTCTTTAACTTGCCTCTAAATCCTTTGACAATCCTTTGTTTAACATTTACAGTGATCAACAGAAGAGAATAAGCTTCGAGTTCTAGCTAGAACTAATTGACTGTTGAAAGAAAGAATAAATTCGTTGGCAAATACACTGATTAATTAATATAAAGATAAATCTGACAGAGGGTTTAACACATTCTTTAAGGCTTGTACACGCTTATTTTTGGTCCTGTTGTCCTAGGTTTTACAGATCTGTCCTAAGGACATGAGAGCAGATATCTGTGTCCATCTGAATCGAAAAGTTTTTAAAGAGCACCCAGCATTCAGACTGGCTAGTGATGGGTGTCTGCGAGCTCTTGCAATGGAATTTCAGACTGTGCATTGTGCTCCGGGAGATCTCATTTACCATGCGGGTGAGAGCGTGGACAATCTGTGCTTTGTGGTTTCAGGATCCTTGGAGGTGATCCAAGATGATGAAGTTGTTGCAATTTTGGGTAAGTTCTACTATATTCTATCTCTGAGTATATCTGTGTTGAGATACAAACTGTAATTTGTATTGGTGGAAGGTTCACAATATGTTAGCAACGTGTACACTGACTATACAGCAATAATTAGTATTGGAACTGAAATACAAGACAAAATGTCTGCTTGTTAGATTTGGCCAGAGGATCCTTCCACGCTCTTTCAAACAGCAACATTTGTTTAATGAATGATAAAGGAATCATGGAAAGCTAAACTTATGGACATATTTATCTTTTTTTATGGGGGTACTCTATTTATGAAATATCCTCTGTAGAAAAATTTACCTGGCACCTATGCTACCTTCTCTTTTGGCCTTTTAGTTTTCTCAGCTCTTTTAAAAACTGTAGTAATGTTTTTGGACCTTTATTGTTTTGTGCTAATTTTATTACAGGTAGTCCTCAAGTTACGACCAAAATTGAGCCCAAAATTTATGTTGCTAAGTGAGAAATTTGTTAAGTGAGTTTTGCCCCATTTTATGATTTTTCTTGCCACATTTGTTAAGTGAATCACTGCAGTTGTTAAATTAGTAACCCAGTTGTTAAGTGAATCTGGCTTCCTCATTGACTTGGCTTGCAGAAGATGGCAAAAGATGGTCACATGACCCCGGGACACTGCAACCGTCATAAATGTGAGTCAGTTGTCAAGCATCTGAATGTAAATCATATGACCATGGGGATACGGCAAGGGTCATAAGTCTTTTTTTTTAATGGTCACTAAATGAACTTTTGTAAGTCAAGGACTACTTTTTATTGAGCTTTTTATTTATTGTTATTACTCCCATTGCTAAAATTTATTTATTTTTTCATTGTGATATCGTCTGGCATGGTTTTGGTCTTGTTTTAGTCTAGTGCACACAAGTCCGTCCATTGACTGAAGGCACTAACAAAAGCTGGCAAGACATGACACACCTCCCCAACCCCCATCGGTTGCTCAGATCCACTTACATAGTTCTCCAAAATCAATAGTTGGACCTGTACAGCCACCACAAAACTTACGATCTCTGTTAAACAATTACCTGACAAAATCCTGACA
This sequence comes from Thermophis baileyi, assembly GCA_003457575.1. Taxonomy (NCBI): domain Eukaryota; kingdom Metazoa; phylum Chordata; class Lepidosauria; order Squamata; family Dipsadidae; genus Thermophis; species Thermophis baileyi. The sequence continues at coordinate 8,630,672 of QLTV01000548.1, forward strand.
TATAACCCAGGGGTGGGTTCCAAAAACTTCTACTACCACTCTGTGGGCGTGGCTCAGGGGTGGGTTCCACTTACCTTCGCCACCGGTGTACATTGCGATGTTGCGCGCGCGTGCGTGTTCCCCCGGTGCAATTCTGCTTCCATGCATGCTCAGTCACTATAATCGGCCCGAAACACAGCTGAGGAGCTGATCAGCTGTGCTTCAGGCGAAGGAATAAAGGTGGGGGTGGACGGGAGGGCCATTTCCGAAGCAGCAGCAGAGCACAAACGGCACAAAACGTCAAAAATTTGCCAAAAATCCTCAGAAAAAAATGGCGGCGCCCACGGACCGGCACCGACCAAAGCGGGTCAATGATGCCATTGTGACATCACCAGCGGCTCGCTACCGGTTCGGGCGACCCGGTATGAACCGGGAGGAACCCACCCCTGATATAACCCATGCATGTGCACAACATACCCATGCACAGAGCCTCAGTCAGGCAGTTTGCATTTTGATACAATCATAATGCTAATAGAATATTTGAAGCTCAGGGTTGAACTGTGAATTCCTTGGTGCTTAGTTAGGTAATGAAACATCTGCAAGAAAACAACCAAGCTCAGAGAGCACCAAGGACTCCACCACATTCATAATGCTAATAGGGAGGGAGTAATGTCTAAATTGAAAACATTTTACACATTTCCACATGCTTCCAAATATAAGCAAACAACATTACTTGGTAGAATTGCTTGCACTCCAGCATAGGTGATTCAGGGATGCCTTGTCTGCCATGCAGTTTTCTGGAGCCAATAATCCCTGGCTGTTGATTTTATTATAAGGATTTTATAATATTATTATATTATAAAGATATTATAAGGATTCCTTTGAGCTACTGGTATATATCTGCTTGCCTTTTTGGGTTGGAATGGGACAACTTGCCACAACCAACTTATGGCCAACTCACTGCTGTCAATTCGCCATGGCCAATTGGCTGTGGCCAATTCGCCATGGGAAAACTTGTTGCAGGATAATTCAACAATTTTATTTAATTATTTAAAATAATTAAAAAATTATTTTAATTTTTGTCATTCACATTTCATTTTGTCCCTCCTTTTGCATCCTTTCTTTAATTATTTTATTTCACCATTTCTTCTATATTATGTAATTTTTGTCCTGCCACAAGTTATCCCGCAGCGAGTTGGCCGTGGCGATTGGTTTGTTTGTTGGGCTTGTAATTGGAGGTGTTCCTCTTTTGGTTTTTGATATCACAGAAAGTTTTGTGTCTTCTCTTGGTCCACCTTGATGATAGAGGAGAGTTATGAGGCTTTTGGGGAAGGGGGCTTGGTAGCTTATCTTCTGTTTCACCTGTAAACCTGTGAATTGAAAGCATATTTTCCCTCTGCCTTTGGATAAACTTGATTTATAGTAAGTTTATTATACAAGGGAACAAAATGTATTCAGTTAGCCAAGAAGAATAACCTAACCAAATGAAATATTGTTCTAGGAGGCACAGCTTCCTACTTTCAATATAAAGTTGGCTGCAGTAGCATTTTACATGTGAGGTGAACTGTCCTTTGTGTTTTAAAGATATATATTTACACAGATAATACAGCTAGAGTAATTAAAATGCAGTTCTTTTCCCTGTTGCAAGGAGGATGTGTAGACATAACTCCTAACAAAAATAATAGTAAGTTAAAATAAAACTAAAGGAAGGATTGGGCTTTTATGAAGACTGTGCACAGTCACACTTCCTCCTAACTTTGGCTTAAAGGTGCCAGGCTAATAATTTCTGATGAACACCTACTCATATGCAACCTTCGTATCATAGCCACTGCTGAGGCCAGGGGTTTTTCTAAACTATTTTCTCCTGAAAGAACCCTTCTAATATGTGGCCCCTTTGTGGTGACTGAGCTGGATGACACAGTAGGAGTGCAATCTCCTAGCTTCTGTTAGCTGCTTTCAGCTGGGGTGCACACGGGGGTGGGTTCCTCCTGGTTCGGACCAGTTCTCCCGAACCGGTAGCGACCCGCTGGTGATGTCACGATGACATCACCAAACCGGATTGGTCGGTGCCGGTCCGTGGGGGCCGCCATCTTTTTTTTTGAATTTTTTTTTCCTTCTGAGCATGCGCAGAAGCCGACTTCCGGCACTGTGCATGCGGTCACCATCTTTTTTTCGGCTTTGTTTTTTTTCCCCCCGGCTTGTTTGTTACTGCGCGCGCACACGCAAAGCACACGGGCGCCCGCGAAGCGCACGGGCGCCCACGAGGTGCACCCACACGGCGCGGGAGGGAGCGAACCGGCAGCGAGGTAAGTTAGAACCCACCCTTGGGTGCACATACTCCTTCCTTCTGGACATCTGCACTGGGTGGTGGCTTGAGGCTAGCAAGGAGCCTGAAGTAGGATGATACTTAGGTCATCTATCAAAAAGTCACCTCTGCCCTCTTCCCAGCCCCAACACCATGTTAGATCCATTCTTGAAACCAGATGATGGTTGGAAGCTCAGCATGTGGGGAGATAAGATCTGAAGCAGCAAGTGACCTCTCACTAGTTTTCAGCATTCATGAGCTGATGTGATGAATGAGCTCTGCCCCATGTTGTGAGAATGCTGAGGCAGACCAACAGGCAGACTTTCCTGAACCACATTTTGAGATCCCATATTAATATATGGGAGACGGAGTATGGATAAGCTTTGGGAACCCACAGCTGTGCTTACAATCTTACTTCAGCTTTCCTTTGCTTTACAGGTCGTATATGTGAGAATTGTTCACAAAGTTACTTTTCCATTAACACCATAATTGCAAATAGCTGCTAAACAAGGCAATAATTAAATTAGGACTACCTCTAATATCTTGCTACCTGCCTTCACATAGAATCATACAACTAAATTTGCTAAAAGCTGAGTTCTTGAGTCTCTGCACTCTCAAGCTGCTGTGATTTTAAATGCTTGCTGGAATTTTGTAATGGATTTTGGTAGGTTACTGACTCTGCTATGAGTTAATAGCCTTCAATGCTATTGAAGTAGCTATTAAGTTGCTTGTGCTACAACCCAGCTGCGCAGTCATGTAGACTTGCCTGGAAAAAAAACCTGAGTGCTAAACAGATGTTAAGATATACCAAGGGCTACTGGGACAGAAGAAAAAACATGACAATTTTCTCTTAGACAAGAGCCAGCAGTAATTTGAGTCTGTTTCTAGCACTAATTAAAACACACAGTTCCCTGTAACAGAAGGACCCCAAAAAGAAAACCCAAACCCACCCAAGAGCTGAATTTATAGATAGTCCATGGTACTTTGGCTTGTATGTTTCATGTTGATTTTTTAAAAATTGTGAATGAACTTATTAGTGGCTTTTAAATTAAAGGCTTTTTTCTCCCTCTGTATATATAAAGAATATAGAATTGGCCAGGAAGCACCACTTAAGAGAAGATATTGGAGTTTTGGGGAAACTTTTTGTTAATGATATTGAACCTGCTAGTGGGAGACATCCTGAGACTGAAGGACATGTGGATAGAATTTGCATGAAGAAAAGGTGAAATGCTACTTTTTTAGGTACTGATGTCAAACATCAGCAAATATCCATAGAAGATTCCTTTTTTTCTTCCTTTTCTTTCACAGGGAGGTTATTAATCAATAGTTCTCATATAAACAGGATTTCTGTTACTCTGTTTAAAACTAGAATAATACTCTAAATAATGTAACAATGATAACTCTCCATTATTAGAATATTAGCTTCTGCTGGTCTGTTTTCACACTGACACTATCCTGGACAGTGTGACATTTATTTTAATAAACATTGGCTTTGATCCTAAGATAAATCAAGGAAGTTCAGAGAAGAAGTTTCATCCTGCCTTTCACGTACAGTCCCCTGAAAGCTTCTCTCAACATCAAACAGCTTTTAAATAACGTGAGATAAGCCTGGGAGAAGTAACTGGGGGAAAGAGGATAAAAACCCAGTCATAGGCATATTCAGAATTAAGTCCCATGAACTTCAGTAAGGCTTAGTCCCAAATATGTGTGCCTATTATTACAGCCTGGATTAGATTCAGAGGACTGCTGGCTTTGTATGATCCCATGTTCCTTGCACTCCTCCACATTCTCTTCAGGAACTTCATAAATCCTTTCTTTCTTTCTTTCTTTCTTTCTTTCTTTCTTTCTTTCTTTCTTTCTTCCTTTCTTTCTTTCTTTCTTTCTTTCTTTCTTTCTTTCTTCCTTCCTTCCTTCCTTCCTTCCTTCCTTCCTTCCTTCTGAAAGACCCTCTGAGGCCAACAGAGATAGGATTCTTTTTCTTCTTATGTGTACTTTCTGAAATTGATTTATCAGAGGCGCCAAGGCCCTGTTGCTCACCTGCTATCCTGAAATTTGGCTAGAGTGAGATGAACCAGTTGTGCCAGATTGGGAAATGCCTCTTAATATAAAACATTATGAATAAAAGGGTTATTATGACTGTGGCATAAGCATGTATAAAAAGCCTACTTTTGTGACGCAAATCTGAATGTTTTAATTTGTTTACCATCACCAGGGGATGGGTGGTTTCATTTATTTACTCTGAATAAGATAACACTTTGCACTGAAGGCAAGCATGGCTTTTGTGTCCTCAGATCTCCAGAGTAAGTTATTATTTACATAACCATAATCCCTGAGGAAGAATTTAAAGAAAATAATGTTATTCCTATGGAGAACTTTGTGTATCTTTTGTTCTGTATGAGGAGGATGTTAAATGGTCCATTTGCTTCAGGGAAGGAAAATCCTGCTGCTTTAATTTTATCTAATTGCCATCTTAAAGTGTTCAGATAGAGTTGTTCTTGTAATGTTTATCTGAAATGGCTTTGCTTTATTGCTTTACCTCATTTATATAGAGGTGCCAGAGATGCTAGTTGTATCCCAGAGGAATAGATTTATAGAGAAGCACAAAAATATCTCAACCTTGCCCAGAAAAGCAAGGGATCTTACTCTGCAAATCTACAAACAGCACTTGGAATTTTGTCAAATCAAGAGCAAATGACTAAACAGCAATTAAATGGAAATCCTAGCTGGATACCCTGAGAATTGAAGCTCAACATATCTGAAAGGTTGGGGAAAACAGACTGTGGGGAATATTGAATCCACCTGAATGTTACTTTTCAATTATATATTGTATAATTTTATATTAAAATATTGACTGATGTTTTTATTATATCAAGAAATGAGTAGTGCATGGCCAGTTACAGGGAGTTAACAATGTATTGGAATTCTGCCATTCTTCCTTCGGAGCAGAAGATTGCTCCAACCATAGGCATACTTTTCTGGAAGTAAGCCCACTAACCATATAAGTACACAGTATACTGTAAACTACCATCGAACTTGGCTGTTACAATAGTCCAACTCAGTAATTTCAATTGAATAATGCACATTAATCCATACTAGCTTCATAACATAGGCTATCATCCTAATCCATGTAAAATATACCCTTCCACCATTTTTAACTGGAAAAAAAATGTTCAGGTTGCAGGAAATCCACGCATAAAAATATTATATCTACCGCTCACAGTACTTTAGCATGATCAACAAATTGTAGCTCTAATAATCCAATCTTTACTTAGCATCTGGAGACTGAGGCAACCAGCTCACTGTGTCCAGCAATAAGGCTGGTTGCTCTGATTTGATTTCAAAGAGAAGAGCTGGCATCTTGAACCATTAGACTTACAATTGCCTTTCTGATTTTCCCTTTCCTGGCAAGTAGACATTGTCCAACATGAGAAGACATCTTTCTTTTCCAGGGGTTTGTAAATATGGAGAAAATTGGTGTCAACTAGTTTTCACTTCAATTTTAAATTAAGACAATATCTGGACTAGTGTAATTATAAAGCTATGGGATGCTTCAAAGTTCATATTTCTAAAAAGGAATTTTTTTTTCTAGTCTTCATTTTCTGGGTGTTTCCAGAGGCTTTTTACTCATCTTGCTTTGTTCATGTAATTTGGAGCAGGGATGTTCAAGATGGTTCTCTCCTTTTTGTATCTTTAACCCTTTTGTGTTTCTGTCTTTTTCCATAAAATATCTTTTAACAGAGAGAAAAATGGAATAGTTGCATAATATATTTTGAGTGATAACAGTAAGAGCTCTCCCTCTGAAAACACCATCTATTTGTATAGGATTTTTTTTTAAATAAGCTCAAATTTGGTATTTTCCATTAGAAAACAAAAGAGCTCTCCCTCTGAAAACACCATCTATTTGTGTAGGGTTAAAAAAAATTGAGGTCAAATTTGGTATTTTCCATTAGAAAAAGGAAAGGAGAAAGGAACTCAATGTAGGTCTAGGAAAGTGCTGTTCAGTTTTAATATGGTTCTTGCTTGTGATTTCTTCAAGTTTCATTAATCCAGAATTAAACCCAGATGGATAACTATTCCTAACCTCATAGGCATAGCTGTAGCACCATTCAGACATTTGTTACCTGAACTTTCAACCCATAAGTGCTCCAGATAAATCTCCAGCTACTCTTCTGTGTCCTCAAACAATCTCAGCAACTTTGGTGTTCATGTAGTCAAACTGGGTTCCATGTAGCTAGCAACCTAATAATGTGGGTCTGTGCTACCATAGAAAATAGTGCATGCACTACTATATCAAGTTTGAGTGCAATATGAAAGTGATGCAGCAAAGATCTATAGAAACCTCTTATTTTTTTAAAAAAAACCTAACAAAAACCCTTTGTATAGTTCCAACTTTTGAACATTTTCAGTTAAACCTAATTTCTTATTAATCTAAATTGATTCCAAAAAGAGAGCCAGTTTTGTTGAGTGATTAAGGTGCCAGATTAGAAAGTGGGAGACCGTGAGTTCAATCCTGCCTTAGCCATGAAAACCAGCTCGGTGACTTTGGGCCATCACTCTCTCTCATCCCAACTCACCTCACAGGGTGGGTGTTGTAGGGAAAATAGGAGTCAGTAAAATATTGTGTGTGTTGCTGCCTTGAGTTATTTGTAAAAAGTAATAAAAGCAGGAAAATAAATAAATAAATAAATAAATAAATAAATAAATAAATAAATAAATAAATAAATAAATATTAAAAGGGTTAATATTTTGTTTTGTTTCGGATCTGGTGAACATATCTATCTACAGGTAGTCCTCGACTTACAACAGTTCATTTAGTGATCATTTGAAGTTACAATGACTGTTTTTCACACTTACTACCATTGTGGCATCCCCATAGTCACATGATTAAAATTTGGATGCTTGGCAGCTGACTCATATTTATGACAGTTACAATATCCTGGGGTCATGTGATCACCTTTTGTAACCACCTGATAAGCAAAGTCAATGGGGAAGTCAGATTCACTGTATTGTGTAGTGGGCTGCAGTAGGCAGGAACAGACCAGCATAGATACAACACCATTTATTGACTCAACTGGAACTCTGGAACAACAGGCAAATCCCTGTAATTTATACTCTGGGCCCACAGGGCCTCAACCAATCATAATACTTGAAAGAGCCCGCCCAAATATGAATGTTCTAAGTTTCCCTCCAAAACAGTTGAAGTTAACAGTTAGGGTCATCTAAAGGTTAGCTTCACTTTAGCAGGGTTTAACACAACTATATATATTCAATACATAACACACTTAATAACCGTGTTACTAACTTAACAACTGCAGCAATTCACTTAACAACTGTGGCAAGAAAGGTCATAAATCGGGGAAAATTCACTTAATAAATGTCTCACTTAGCGACAGAAATTTTGGGCTCAATTGTGGTCATTAGTCTGTATTTTGCTTCCATATATTTACACAACAGACATTTGACAAAATAAATATTCTTTCAGATTCTGGGGGCAAGATCCTTTTATCCTCTGGATCTATTTACTAAGATACATTCTAACATCCAGAGTTTCTTCAAGTGAAAAAAAAGAGAAAAAATAGATATGAATGCAAGAACTTAAGAGACATGCTTTAAGACCGTTGGTCTTAAAATCAAACAAAAATATGGCTGAAGAGAATAAGTCTGAGACAAGAATCTCAGATGACACTTATTTCTTTTGCCTTCTGTGCTGTGAAGCCCAGTAAAAGAAAAGAAATCGAGCTGTTAGATAGTATTTATAATTTTTGTCATATATCCATAGATGCCTTTGTCAAAATTATTATACTGAAGAGTGAGTTAAATATAAATATCTTGATATACATTATATCACTTAATAAGGCTTGACACCTGGATCTCCTCAGCACCACATCCTTCAGCTGGATTCAACCTGTCCAAGGTGTCTTTCTCAGGAGAAATGTTTGGTAGTACCCCATTTCCAGGAAATGAGAGGTGTGGGGTCTTGAAGGGTTATTTGTCTGAGATGATACTAGTCCTGGAGGTGACATTGGCTACACTGATAGAACTTCCGGAAACTACTACAAACTCCAGTGCACTTTGTTCTTCTGTCTGTCCCACCAAATGTTTCAGATCAATTTACTTGGGTGGGGGTTGTTTAATTGGCGGGGTTGTGCTATGTAATTTTAACTTTAACTTTATTTTAATTTACTGTGGCTGTTTTATTGCAATATTTTATAATTGCTGTGAAGCTCCAAGGTTCATAAAATATAGTTATAAATAAATAAGTCTGTTTTTTTTAATAAAGAATGCAAATTATTCTAATAATGAATCCTACTGATTGAATCTATATAAATTTTTGGTTGTTGATTAGGCCTGACAGTGCTGATAAAAAATTGATATTCATTGGCTGCTTATTGCTACAAAGACGAAAGGTTGGGTCTAGTCTCTCATTATAGTTAAAGGTTTCTTTTGTGTTTAATATGTTGCATAAAATAAGGCATGTACTTTTAATAATAGTGGAAACTTTCTGGAATTATTTGCAGTTACATTTTGATAATTTTCTTAACATGGAAGCAATTAATTGATTGCAGATCTTTTTTCCCCCCTAGGCAAAGGGGATGTTTTTGGTGATGTCTTCTGGAAAGAAACAACTCTTGCCCAGTCGTGTGCAAATGTAAGGGCTTTGACTTACTGTGATCTTCATGTAATTAAAAGGGATGCCTTACAGAAAGTGCTGGAGTTCTACACAGCCTTTTCACATTCTTTCTCCAGGAATCTCATCCTGACCTACAATTTGCGAAAAAGGGTAAGGTATTATGGAATGGATGGAAAGAAGAGCTAAGAGCTTATTGAAATTGTACTTTTAGATAATAAACAGTATGGATGGAAAATTCTTAGCATGCTAACTGTACTACATTACACTATAGTTTCCAAGTGTTCTTGGCAAGAAGAAAGTATTTATTTATTTAGATCTGTATGGTTGCCCAGCATGAATGATTGGTATACTGTACATTAGTAAAACCAAAGAAAAACCAAAGAAAAATTACAACCAAAACCAGTGACATCAACAGGAACCAAGCAAAAATCAACATTCAGATCAATCAACTTATCCTGATACACTTTCTGTAGTCATGCCACTTGAGTGGAAAGCCAAAAGGTGTACAATTGTTTTAATTCATTATTATCTCAGTGCAGCAGCCATCTGAAATTATATATTGAAATTCTTGCTGAGAACTCTGAACTTCATGAACTAGGGAAAATAATACTTTTAGCTTAATTGTTTATTTGATGTGAAAAGCCTCTGACCTTTTCGTGCTTCTTGACTCTTGATTCCAGCCTCAGACTTGCTCTTTGAAGATGTAAACAAATCAGAGGCGTGGTATTATTTTTTGTTTCAATTGTGTCCAACTGATTTGCATGGTGGCAAAAGACAGAGCATGGTTTGAAGGTGAGAATTACTGGGAAACATCTAGAATATGTTTCCAACTGCTCCTTGGAAAAACTGTTTCATGTGCTTAGATGTACACAGCAAAATACAACAAAATTATTATCTTTCTCTTTAATTATGACCTCTGCATATCAGGATTTATTTTTGTCTAAACATGCACATAATCTGAGCTGAAAGGGATTCTTTTGCTAGTCCTTTCAGCAGCATCAAACAGGCTTTCATGTTTGGATAACTTGTTTTCTTCTTTATGGAGAGCTATGTTAATCTACTGTATGGTAGAAAAAAATCAGGTGGAGTCTAGGTGTTTAAATGTATTAAAACAGAGACATTTTTGTGAGCACTTCATACCCACACTCCTTCTAATTCTGTTTTTGACAAGAGAGAGCTAGAATGCTGATGAGATTGGTGTATGGAGAAATACATCCTTTTAGAGTCACTTCATCATGTTCACTCTATGATTCATAATGAACCTGGATCAGTCATGAGACCAATTCCAAGAAGCATTGTTCCCATTCTTAAATGATTTTTTTTTTTTTTGCTTTTCCATCCTGTCTTATATGAGTTTCCTAATTATTTGGGATTGTCAATAACAAAAAATCTAGATACGGTATTTAGAAATAAATGGTAAAACTCACTGAAATAGAACAAATGCCAGTGAACAGAAAAGTTAATGATCTCACAAGTTGGGAGTTGTGGAAAATAGTGTATACTTAATCTTCCCCAAAGTACTTATTTTTAACTCCCAAATTAGAAATAATAGAAATAGAAATAGAAATAACAGAGTTGGAAGGGATCTTGGAGGTCTTCTAGTCCAACCCCCTGCTTAGGCAGGAAACCCTACACAACTTCAGACAAATGGTTATCCAACATCTTCTTAAAAACGTCCAGTGTTGGAGCACCCACAACTTCTGGAGGCAAGTTGTTCCACTGATTAATTGTTCTAACCATCAGGAAATTTCTCCTTAGTTCTAAGTTGCTTCTCTCCTTGATTAGTTTCCACCCATTGCTTCTTGTCCTACCCTCAGGAGCTTTGGAGAATAGTTTGACTCCCTCTTCTTTGTGGCAGCCA
>QLTV01000548.1:8650059-8663832 GCA_003457575.1 Thermophis baileyi
CTGCCTGGCTGGTTGAAAGTGCTGAAGAAGCTAGTCACAGTTCTCCTGGCCCAAGCCCTCGTCGCCACTGTTAGATAGTGGGTAGAGATGACAGGAGACAGACTTCCAAAGCAGCTCTTTATTTCAGCTCTTGTATCAGCAACCAGCAAAGAGCAGTCTGACAGCTTGCCCTTTTATAGGGAGCTGTCAGACAGACCAGCCAATAGCGTTTGAGCTTTTTCCCGCTCAAACGCTGGACCTGGTTGGAACCATGTAACACAGTTTAAACAGTTAGAACATAACAAATATCTCCGGCAAATTGCCATATAACAAAGCATAGGTTTTTGTTGATTTTTAATTGGAAAGCAAAAGAGATGTTTTAATTCTCCAACAGGCTTAATATATCTACAGATTTTTTTTTCTGTTTCTTTTTTAAAAGGGGGGATTGTGAGGGTAAATCCATCTGAAAAATTCCAACCTCCCTTCCTGTTATATCATAACTATGCCTCTGTGGCTTTTGGCTGTCCCTGAGGACCTAAAAAGAATAAATACACAACAGCAGCCATAAAAAAAAAAATAAAGATGTAGCTACCTATATAACACAAATCCACCCACCCCTGGCAAATGAGACTTTCTTCCCCTTCCTAGTCTTTTGGATTATGAACCTAATCTTAATACGAGGAGTAATAATGTCAGTCCTATAAGTATAATTTTCTGTAAAAAGCTAAGAGCTTCTTAATGCCTGAGAAGAAATAAGAAGTCTGTTTTCCATAGATGTGTGTCCTGTGTGCTTCAAGACCTCAATAAACAGGGAAATATGAAAAGTAAAACTGGCATTTTAAGTTTACAGTAGAACAGTGATGGAAAGGAGAAATAATTTGGTTTATTTTAGTGTTTCTTTAAAGCTTAAAAAGTGTCTCAGGGGACTGATTTGAGAAGATATTTTTAAGCAGGGCAATTTTCCTCTTTTCATGTATGGCCAATGAAACATTTATTACAGGGAGAAGAGTCTGTTATAACATTTTTTATCTGATTATTGAGATAATTATATTAATTGGATTGCAGTGAATGATGCTGGTGTATAATGAACATAGTTAAATCTGACTGATATTGAGTATTTATTTATGTGAAAAAAAGTTGTTTGCAAATTGGAATCAGTTATCCAGATTCACCCTGGCATGTTTTGGGAAAAATAAATAGAAGAAAATGGAAATGTTTTGTTAAGAATCTGGATGAAGCATACCAGATGGGAACTCTTTGGGGAAAAATGGTTTTGTTTTGAAAAAAAGTGCTCAACTAATTATCCTGTCGGAAACAGTAATGCACTCTTATAAACATTTAGTTTCTCATGGTTTGAAGTCTGAAATGTTTTGCTTTGAGGACAAAAGAACAGGAATATTGACTTGAGGTATCATTTAAGAAGAAGCCATACCTGGTGTCAGAGTTTACAGAAAAGGCCTAATAGCAGAAAATGGAAGAAGGGAACAGGCAACCATCTTAAGTCTTCCTTATTTCATATTTGGGTTAATTTGCTAGACAGTTCCTGTGAATGAAGAAAGTGGTACTGGAAGTTATTCTGAATGACTCCCCATATATCAAATTCCTCTGAAATGTCAAACACTATAAAACATTTTATAGTTAGGGAATCCAGTATGTACATACTGTAAATTAAAATAATAATTAAAATGACGTCTTTATTTCTATTGTACTTTCTTTCAGTGATTCCAAAGTATTTTAAGGATTGTAAGTATGTGCCATCATATAAAATTAAGATGATTTCCTGTTCTCTTGAATTGAGCTAACTTTGATTTAGCAATTACATGAATTAATTAAACCAAACTGATTAGTTGACACAATAATGTTCTTGTATTTTTTTTAAAAAAGGTGTATTTAACTTATATACAAATTAAAACAAAGTCATTTCCAACTCTAGTCCCTGTGAGATCTCACTCTGAATATCTTGCAAACTGAGAATGGCATATTTATTCCTTCTTTCTGTTTCCTGCCTTTCAATCAATTGCCAGTCCATAAAACACCTGTTCCCTTATCTCATTGCAATTGTTTGCACAGGAGGACTTTGCCAAATGCAGTTTAAACATCATAGTGTACAATATTTGTTGGATTTCCTCTCCATATTGACCCCCCCAATAGAGAAATCTTGGTACCTTTTGTGCAAGGCTGGTTTTTTAAAATGTGTTTGCTTCTTTCCCTTTTAATAATTCCTTCAATCATTTTCACAGGACTAGAAGTTTAGCTTACTTGGTCTATAGTTTCTTTTGTCACCCCTTGATTCATTTTTAAAAACTAGGTTCACATTTTCAGTTATTGAGAGCATATCAGCCTTAAATAGAAATTGCATATAATAATGAAAATATTAACAAATTTATATTTTAAGTTCTTTTAAGAAGTCTTGATGGCTATCACTTGGACTGAGAAATTTATTTATTTTTAGTTTACATTGGTTTACATTGGTTTACAACAATGTTTTTCAAATGTGACAACTTTAAGATGTGTGGACTTCAACTGCTATAATTCTCCAGCCCACATTTTAAAGTTGCCATGTTTGAAAAAAACTGGTTTATAACACCACTGCATGTCACTTCTATTTATGTCAACCATATGATTTTTTTTCTCCTTCCATTTATTTTTTATTTATTTATTTATTTGTTTGTTTGTCAAACATGTACAAGATAGCAGGTATAGGTATAAACATAAACATAATCAAGGTGAATACAGATAGATGAGGATGTGTCATCCTAGACAGTTGTGGATGATCCAACAAACTTAGGTTTAAACAAGTAATGGTATCGGATGATGCATAAATCCAGATCAAGTGCAGGGCTAATGTATGCCTTTGCAAATCGACTATAAGACAGTAGCCTTCATCAGAGCCGTGGTGGCACAGTGGTTAGAATGCAGTATTGCAGGCTACTTCTGCTGACTGCCGGCTGCCTGCAATTTGGCAGTTCGAATGTCACCAGGCTCAAGGTTGACTCAGCCTTCCATCCTTCCGAGATCGGCAAAATGAGGACCCAGATTGTTGGGGGCAATATGCTGACTCTGTAAACTGCTTAGAGCAATGGTTCTCAACCTTTCTAATGCCGCGACCCCCCCGCGCCCCCCACCCCACCGCCGCGACCCCTGCCCCGCGCACGATGAGGGGACAAAGGGGGCGGGGCACCAGGGGGGAGATGCTCCCGGTTCAGGCGCGGGGTCCGGGCGGGTGGGCGAAGTCTCCCGCTTCTGTCGCTACCGGCTGTTTGGCGACCTGCAGGCACGGCCGAACCGGGAGCATTTCACCCCTGCAGTGACGGTGGCACCAAGATGGCGGGCTAACGCGTGCAGCGACCCCTGTGAAATGGTCGTTCGACCCCCAAAGGGGTCGCGACCCACAGGTTGAGAACCGCTGGCTTAGAGAGGGCGATAAAGCACTGTGAAGTGGTATATAAATCTAAGTGCTATTGCTATTTTTTTCTCTTCCTTTCAGTCATGCCCCATTCCTGGACAAGTCCTGGCAGTTTTCTTGACATGGTTTTTCAGAAATGGTTTGCCACAGCTTTAATTAACTGAACTTAATTCCCATTGATTTCAACAGGACTTTTTAAATTGAAGGACAATTAACAGTGTTTGTAGAAACAAGCAATCATGGTCTAGTGCAGTGGCCCCCAAACTTGGCAACTTTAAGACTTGTGGTCTTCAACTCCCAGAATTCTCCAGCCAGCTATGCTGGCTGGAATATTTTGGGAGTTGAAGTCCACAAGTCTTAAAGTTGCCAAGTTTGAAGACCTCTGGTCTAGTGGTTAAGGCATCAGGCTAGAAAGTAGGAGACTGTGAGTTCTAGTCCCACCTTAGGAATGAAAGCCAGCTGGGTGACTTTGGGCCAGTTACTCTCTCTCAGCACAACTCATTTCACAGAGTTGTTGTTGTTGGGGAAAAAGGAGGAAGAAGTAGTGTTATATATGTTTGCCACCTGGAGTTATTTGTAAAAATAATACAGGTGAGAAATAATAAACAAACAAACAAACAAACAAACAAACAAACAAACAAGAGATTATACCTTTAGAAAGGTATAAAATTATAAGCACTAATATAGTGGCTCTCAGGGAGGAGGGAAATTTCCTAAATATATGTAAGCATGCTTTCACTGTACCTCTTATCCTTCAGCCCTAAGAGTCTTTTATTTATTTGTTTATCACATTTCTACACTGCGTATCTCAGCTAAGTGACTTTGAGAGGTTTACCGTAAAAATGTAAAAAGTTGTGTAAAAGCATAGATTAAAAATACAGATAAAACAGAGCTTTAAAAAGTTAAATGATTACAGATTTAAAAGGTGGAGGGAGTATCCTCATATCACCAACCACCCCCAGGATCACACATCACTCTTCAACCTCCAAGCCAATTGGCAGAGCCTGGTCTTAACACTCTTTTGGAAAACTAGAATAATGGGGGCCGACTTCACCTCTGGGGGTAAGATGTTCCAAAGGGCAGGTGCAACAGCAGAGAAGGTTGTCTTCCTGGAACTAACCAGTTGAAATTCTTTAACCAACAGGATCTGAAATATACCCTCCCTGCCTGATTGGGTGTCAACTTGTTTATATTTTTCATGAAAGCCTATCTAATTGTCACTGAAGGTGTCTGCATAGCAATTAACTGTCTAGAAGCTTCCTTAATGGGAATGCTTGTTTACAAGTACTTCATTGAATTTGTTATTTGTGGCTTATGTGGAGAAACAGCCATAGTGGTAACTCAAACGTTAGCCAAAGGAAATATTTCTTTAACGTATTTATCAGGCAAAATCCCCTAAATTTAAGTCAATTAAGTCAGTATTTATGAGCCTTGGTAGGATTAAGCAGAAAATGCATTTTTTGTGTAGAATGCTTATTGCAATGCTTGCAAAGTTAGTGAAATTGTTTTAATGTTTTATTTTATTTTATGTTTTAATGTGAAATTGTTTGAATTAGTAAATATTATTTCACAAAGCCATAGTAAACTGTAGTTACCATACCCAACACTAACTCTGGCTGGGGGTTGCTTGGAAATCCACCCTTTACAGACCCCTGCCTGCCCACCCACACACTAATCGCACACATTGTTGAAAAAACAGTTTTGGAACTAAAATGGCAACTACATTAATTGCTGTTATGAAAAAAAAAAGCTATGAAACAAGATTATTGACCCAATTAAAGATAATACCCAAGGCACAAAAGATTGCTTGATCAGATAGTTTGGTCATATAATACCCAACAATCAGTGTGAATGTCAGCAAAAACTTTTGCCCAAGTACTTACAAAGCAGCAGACTTCATGCTTATAGCAGTCAGCTGAAACTTCAGTGGGAGTAAGCAAATGACATAAAAGAACTTTTGTATCTGCAAAAGCAGCTGATTTTAGGGGCCTGGGATGCTGAGTGCTAATTATGGATCTTGTTTGACTTTCTGAGACTTAGCAAAACATCTGGTGAAATGACAGCCCATTTACAATTCAGACTGAGTGTTGCAAGCCGGATGTAATTATATACCAGAAACCAGGTAATAGCTAATTATTGCCTCACTGCTGGTGCAACCGGTGACAATAAAGGCATGATTTAGTGCTTTTGATGAGTTGTCTTTCTGCAATGGTGCAAATATTTCTTTGGCTGGGTATATACCAGAAAACTTAAATATATTTATTCTGATTATAATTACTGCTCTTACTGCCAAAGCACCTGGTTCTTTACAGAGCATACAAGGAAGTAAAGGAGAGAAGAGAAAGGAAGCAGACATTGAAGGATATGCCACTGTTTGAGATATATCTTTGTTTTGATTGCATGCTTAGTGCAAACTCATGATGGGATTTCAGCTACCACTGTGCAGAAACCCTTTCCTTGATTTTCTGTGTGAAAAAGAAAACATATCAGAGGAGAAGCAAATGTCAGTGAAACTCTCAGCGGTGATGTGTACTGGACTATCTTGTGCATTGTTAGTTAAGAGACAGACAACAGTTGCTGGTGAATGCCCCATCCTTCTCCGTGCAGTCATTTCTTCAGTGCTCTAAAACCTCTCTGCTTTCCCCAACTTCAATTAAAACTGAAGGGAAGCCATTGGAGAAAATGTCTTCTCATTGGACTTTTTCAAATGTAGTAGTGGAAACTTCCAGATTGGTGGAAGACAAATGTATATATCACCAACCATTAAAAAAAAAAAAGCAACAGGAGTGGTGCCTTTCCTTACCTCTAATATTAAAATAAGTAGGAAGGCACCATGAAGAATCATTTGAAAGCAATTCTCAAATTCTCTGTGAATAAAATAGAAAGGGAAGATTCTTTCACAAAGGAAAACAGCATCAAGGTAAGCACAGTATATAGTTGTTATAGAGAACATGGCAGTTGAGCATTGAGTAAGAAAAATGTGGGCCTCAAAACAGGTATGCTGCCAAAGGGATGAGTGTGCCCAATGGATAAATTCTGGAATCTTTCTTAGATATGCTTTCTGAGGTAAATCCAGAAATTTTATTAAATAAAATTTCACTTCTCTCCTTTACTTTCTTGTGTGCTCTGTAAAGAACCAGGTGCATTGGCAGTAAGAACAGTAATTATAATCAGAATAAATATATTTAAGCTTTTTGGTATATACCCAGCCAAAGAAATATTTGCACCATTGCAGAAAGACAACTCATCAAAAGCACTAAATCATTCCTTTATTGTCACCGGTTGCACCAGCAATGAGGCAATAATTAATTATTACCTGGTTTCTGGTATATAATTATATCCATTGGAAGAGTTCTTAGAAGTATACAGAGGTTTCTGTGAGAAAATCTACACAACTGTTAGCCTACTTCCTTTCTTTGCTCTTTCTGGTTTGGAACCTTAATAACCTCCTTGACAGTCATCAGTGGAATGCCCCTAATTGGCTCATTGGCAAAGGCCTTGTCTCTTCTGTTTTAGCAAATATTTGCTTTGGTGTAATGTGCACACTTCTTGTACTCAATTGCTCTCAGTTTCCTTTCTCTCAGGCATGGCTGGGTGCATTTGCTTTCTCTTAAGCAGATACAAGTCATAGCACACACGATCCTATTAAAAGATTGTTCATGTCCTACCAGAGAGAGAGTCTGCTTACTTACTAGGACTGCACTAGCTCCTTTAAGAACTGTTTGTGCCTTAACATTTTACTCCATCATTTAAAATGTAGGCCTTTTAGGCTGTATGAGAGACTAAACTGACTTGGAATATTGGAAAAAGGAGCTATTCGTTGTATATTTGGGAAAGGAGAAAGCTGTAGTGTTGTTGTTGTTTTTTGAGTGAAGGGCAGGAATTTGTATATAAAATACCTGATCTAATCAACTTGAGTATGCATAAAACACTATTACATGGAATGAGTATCTGATTAAGTTAATTGATTAAAAAAAATTCTGGGAGGCAAACTTCCATATGTGAATGTAGCATGAGAATAAGAAGAACCTACATCTGTTACATTTACAGAAAAAAATTATATTGGTTAGATCTTCATGCTAAATATACACTTGATGACAAACAGAGACTTGATCATATCTAAAGTGTAAGCGCTATGCTGAAAAGTCTTTTTTCACTATTCACTGAATATCTGGAATTAAAACAAAATCTTAATAGGATATATACTTTAGACTTTTAGACTTTTGCTTTTCAGGGAATTTCAGAGACCCTTGTAGACAGAGAAATGGGCAACACATAAGAGAAAGCAAACATCAGAGTCTCCAAAGGTGGAGAGAACCTAATGAAGTTTATTCTCCCCAAAACTTTGAGAATTTATGAACAGGATTTGAGGACAAAACCAGATTCTTTAGAACCTAAGCTATCCAAATTAAGATCTCATAGTCATGTTCGAATTAAAATGCCTGACCATGAACGTAAATTCTTCTGGCAGTAGCATGTAGGAGTTACTTTCTCACCAACAGCCCCAATGAGGCTTCCAATGAGCATATAAGCAAGTTCTTATTTCTGTAGTCTCTGGGTTCCTTTCTTTCCTTCTGGTTAAGACTTTCCAGCTTGAGCAACCAGTTCTATTCTCTGTCTAGACCAGGGGTCCCCAATCCCTGGTCCATGGACCAGCAGCAGTCCGCGGTACGCCAGAAACCGGGCCACGCAAACAAGTGAAGCCCCATCCAGGGGTTGCAGGCAGCACACGTAACCACACCCCCTCTGGTCCGCAGAAAAACCTCTCTCTATGGAAATGGTTCCTGGTGCCCAAAAGGTTGGAGGCCGCTGGTCTAGACCATAGGTTTTATCAAAGCTAGACAACATAGAAAGATGGGGGAATGTAATTGTACAGAATTGATATGTCTGTCAGGTGCATTGTTTGTAAGTTTCTTTTTGTCAACCTCCAACGTTTACCATCCCCCTCAACTTTCCTCCCCAACCCCTGAATCTGCTCCATTATCATGATAGCTTTTAAGCTTAAGTGTGTCAATACTCATTCTCTGATATTGTGGCTTATTCTCTGCTGTTGTGACTTACTCAGGGGAGGCTGGGATTTTTCCTTTACCATACCACTTACCTCACTTAACTTTTAACATTCACCAAAAGTGTTCAGTTTTGTCATTGTTCCGATAAACTGCAGCTCCCTGACTTTTGAGAGTGATGCAATGTTTGCTTCCAAGGCATTCAGTGAAATGTGGCTTCCAAAAAGTAACATGAGATCAACTTCTATAAATTGAGTAAGATCAACATGCAAATCATCCTGCAAACTCATATGTGATTTGTGAAACCAATCCAATATTCTCTTTCTTTTCAAGTCTCGCTCCATTTCATACCTAACATGAAATATCTTTTTCATGTATCACAGTCCCAATCCAGTTATTGCTTTTGAAATATAAATCATGGCTTTTCTTCTGCTCCAGGATATTCTAGGGCTAGGCATTGCTGTACTGAGGTTCCTATAAAAACCCAGGACGACAACAAGAGGGTCCTCAATGGTGTGTCATGTCCCTAGCCTAGTTTGAGTTTAAGCAGTACTTTGTATGTCTCCAGCCCTTGTATAAAGTATAAAGCTTTTCATTTTATGATAAATCTGTTAGAATCTGTGTAATAGATTATTTGAGATATCATGTGGTCAATAGAGGAGGCATTTTAGCATTCTTTGACTGTCACATTCAACACAATAATTTTCTTCTGACAACCATGTCATGTTTTGCAAAAGACTTTTTACCTCAAGTCCTATTTTAACTATAATCTTGCTGTACTGTAATTGCAGATTGAAATGCTAGTGAATTATATCCTCTTGCATTTGAGAAACATGAGGCTGCATTTCTGGGTTTTAACACAATCCATTTATTGTCCCATCATGCTTTCATGTCATGTTTCTCCTTTAAAGTTGGCAGATGACGTGGTAAATTAAATGTTTGTATAGTATTATGTCATTTTGACATTCCTTCATGTAGTAGTATCCAGCCTGAAAATTTTGGTCAGATTATAACATACTGTCTTCTGCTTCAAGAACTCTGTGTCTGCACTGGTTTATTTCTTTTGTTCTTTTAATTTTTTTTTTAAGTTTCAGCAAAAGATTCTGATATTATAGAAGGTCGCTAGTATTTACAAGCCATTATGCCAATACAATAATGATCAGGAAATTAGCAAGAGTACCAAACGTATCAAGATCCAATCATTACACCAGCATATGGAGAGCTTAAAAATCATACAGCTTTTTAAACATTTCTAATTAAAACATAAAATATTTTATGTAAGGTCTTTTGGAAGATCTGAAACATATTGTAAAAAAAAAGCTTTTGCTAAAGAAGAAATGATAGAAGTGCCAGTGATTAATTTGGTGTACTTCTAAATACACATATAAGAGTTCCATATGTACATTTGATTATAATAGTAAAATCTAATACAAACTAAACTTAAAGAAAAGGAAATAGAGAGAAGTAAAAAGTGCATGGAAAAAGTAAAAAGAGAAATATCAGAATAAAAAGAAAAGTAATATACAAAGAAGTGATTTCCAACCTTTATCACAAGTTTACACAAAGTTAGTAACTGATTACCACCACTAAAGTTATGTCACATTCCATCTCTTATCTGTAAATACATCCATAAAATATGAAAACATGTTCAGTCTTGATGTCTGCAGAAAGTCCATAAAGGGTAGCCAGAAGTAACAACTCTTGTTTTAACCTTGATTAAATAAATCAACTTTATATTCCTCCCTTTTATTTCTGACAGTCTTAATCTTTAGTTCAAATATTATTGTAGGATTTGATTTCTCTTCATTTCTTCTTTGTCTCATTGCAGAGTTCTTCAAAGCTTTAACCTCTTTTGCAAATCCAATAGGGAAAAATATTTCTTGGTTTGTCATTTGCATTTCCCTTTTAGTGTCCAATTTTTGAAATCATGAAACTGCTTATCTATGTTATGTTTTGTAAAAACCAAAACAGGATCTATTTTCCATGAAAAACTATTTGTACTTTATAAGTAATTCTAAAATCTTATTGTAAAAGTTTCAGTATTCCAGTTTTACCTGGACTTTGCTGTTTATTTCAGATTCTTTAAATTCTTAAGCTTATAACTAAAATTTTCTTTTGTACAGGATTGAAGACTGACTCAGTTTTCTAATATGTTGTTCTGAAAGTCTCTAATAGCTTTGAAATACTTGATGAGAAATTTCTGAAAGTGATTAGAAAGGAGGTTTGTAAACTTAAAGGTAAAGGTAAAGGTTCCCCTCGCACATACGTGCTAGTCGTTCCCGACTCTAGGGGCCGGTGCTCATCTCCATTTCTAAGCCGAAGAGCCAGCGCTGTCTGATGACAATTCTGTGGTCATGTGGCTGGCATGACTAAATGCCGGGCACACAGAACGCTGTTACCTTCCCACCAAGGTGGTCCCTATTTTTCTACTTGCATTTTTACATGCTTTCGAACTGCTAGGTTGGCAGAAGCTGGAGCAAATAATGGGAGCTCACTCCGTTACGTGATGCTAATCCCGTCATTGCCCAGTGCTCAAACCCACAGAAAACTGCTACCTGCAGTCTCCTTGTGAAGAGTAGCTGCCTGGAGCACATGTGGTTGATCTTCCATACTCTTTTTCTCCAGAGAGGTTCCAAGGAGCTGGTCTACTCTCTGGTTCCTTGGTCTTTGCCATACAGGTAGTCCTCGACTTACAATCACAATTGAGCCCAAAATTTCTGTTGTTCAATGAGACATTTGTTAAGTGAGTTTTGCTCCATTTTATGACCTTTCTGGCCACAGATCTTAAGTGAATCACTGCAGTAGATAAGTTAGTAACATGGATGTTAAGTGAATGTGGCTTCCCCATTGACTTTGCTTGTCAGAAGGTCGCAAAAGGTGATCAGATGACCCTGGGGCACAACACTGGTCATATTGTGTATGTACAGACCCAATTTATTTTCAAAATGTGAATTTATTGAGAGAAGTGTATTTATATAGTTTACGCTTCAAAGTTTTTGATTAATGCCATAGGCTCATGTGTACAGAATTGCTTCCAGTGTGATTAATATGAAATGCAGTTTTCTAAATGTAGCTGGAGGCTGGGCATATCATCTTCATGATATGTATGTAAAGAGAGAAGGTCAAAAATGCCCCCATGACCAAAATTCAACTTTGATGTAGTAAGTTTAGATCTTGTTAGATATCTGAAAAATAAATATTCCTACAGATGTCCTTTATAGCTGTCATGATTCCAGGAAAAGATGTGTCTGCTTTAAAGAGCTCCTCTGTGTAACTCCAAACAGCTTTTTTGAGTGAAATCCAGAATATTACATCGCCCTACAGTTTTCTCATCTAAATATTACCATTTTGATATATCCACACCGTATTAGTAGCAATAGCAATAGCAATAGCACTTAGACTTATATACCGCTTTACAGTGCTTTACAGCACTCTCTAAGCGGTTCACAGAGTCAGCATATTGCCCCCAACAATCTGGGTCCTCATTTTACCCACCTCGGAAGGATGGAAGGCTGAGTCAACCTTGAGCCGGTGAGATTTGAACCGCTGAACTGCTGAACAGTCAGCTGAAGTAGCCTGCAGTACTGCACTCTAACCACTGCGCCACCTCGGCTCTGAGTATGGTTAGCTTTGTCTGTAGTGTGGTAGATGTTCCTAGAATAAGTTGACCTTTTTATCCCACCCTTCCACAAATGTATCCAGAATATTCTGTTATCCTTACAACAATCTTTCCAATTAGATTAGCTGAAAGATCCACAGTCCTCTAACACACAGGTCACCAACCGGTGGTCCGCGGACCACTGGTGGTCCATGAGAAAATTTTGGTGGTCCGTGGCGCACCCTGATGGAGGAGCTGCTCCGGGATGACTAATGGCCAGTCCTGTGACTAGAGCTCTGGAATATGGGACCGGCCAGGCAGCTCATGGTGGGGTTGGAAATTTCTGCCGTAGTGGGAGCTATGTGAAACTTGCAACTTTGCAGCGCAGCCCTCGCTGGCCAGAATGAGGTAATGGTGCAAGGGGGGGCGGCGCAGGCGGGCCGAAGCAACGGGTGTCGGCAAACTGCTGCTCGTTCTTCCCCCTGCTGTGGCTTCCTGTCGGCTGAACCCACCAGTGGCTGGCCCACCCCTCGCCCTCCCCTCCCAGTCACTCCTTGCCTGGCCTGAGAAGGGATGGGCAGGGGATGGAGATTTGCTCCAAATTCCAGAACGGGAGCGAAGCTTCATCTCTTGCTGGGTCTCGCGGGCATTTCTTCTGGGCCTTGTTGGTGCTCCACGCACCTTGGTCTCTCAGGGAAATGAGTGACTTCCTCTCAGCCCTGAGACACTGGCCTGGCCTGGCTGTTTCTCTCCACTGCTGCTGTTGGCGCCTCCATGGCCTGCCCGCTGCTTTTGCAGTGCAGTTAAATTTAGCTCACTTCACAATGGGGGAGACGGCATCCCATTCTCCTCCTGGAGCCCATTACGACGCGGAGCATCGGCTACAGCCGGGTTGGGTGAGTGTCGGGATAGAGAGCAGGTCGTGCATCTCCCCAAGCGGCCGAGGTGCATCCAGCACCAACAAAGGCCGAAGGGGCGCCCGTGAGACCCAGAGAGCGCCGGAGAATCAGAATGAGAGACAGACAGACAGACAGACAGACAGAGGGGGGGAGAGAGAGATATGAGAGATTGTCCTCCTCCTCTTCCTCCTCCTGCTCAGAAACCCCACTCCCTCCTAACACAGAAGAAGTTACCTAGTTTGAGTAATGGAAAATATGCACCCACCCCCATTTGCTCTTCTAGGAGGGAGAGAGAGAGAGAGAGAGAGAGAGAGAGAGAGAGAGAGAGAGAGAGAGAGAGAGAGAGAGAGGGAGAGGAAGGGGAGGGAGAAAAAGAGAGAGGGGGAGAGAGAGATGAGAGAGAAGGGAGGGGGGAGAGAGAGATGAGAAAGAGAAAAAGAGAGGGAGGAGAGAGAAAGAGAGAGGGGGAGAGAAAGAGAGGGGGAGAGAGATGTCAGAGAGCGAAAGATGAGAGAGAGGGGGGGAGAGATGTCAGAGAGAGGGGAGGAGAGATGAGAGAGAAAGAACGAGAGGGGGAGAGAGATGAGAGAAAGAAAGATGGGGAGAAAGAGGGGGAGGGAGAGGTGAGAGAGAGAAAGATGACAGAGAGAGACAAAGAGGGGGGGAGAGAGAGAAAGGAGGAGAGAGAGATGTCAGAGAGAGAGATGAGAGGTGGGAGAGAGATGAGAGACAGACAAAGAGGGGGAGAGAGAAATGAGAGGCAGAGGGGGGGAGAGAAAGAGAGGGGAGAGAAAGAGGGGGAGAGAGAAAGAGAGAGATGTCAGAGAGAGAGAGAAAGAGATGAGAGAGAGACAGACTAAGAGAGAGGAGGAGAGAGATGAGAGA
>QLTV01000548.1:8673875-8697840 GCA_003457575.1 Thermophis baileyi
TGCCATGTTGAACTTCCAGTGACCAGTATGAGAGAGTGAGCGCGATACCACCAAATTTAACACACCTGCTCCCCCTTCACACCTGAGACCTTGTACCACTAATGAGTCATATGACACCAGGGAGGGAAAACGGCTACTTGGGCCCCATTTGGACATTATCACTTAGGGGTGTACTCACTTTTGTTGCCAGCAGTTTAGACATTAATGGCTGTGTGTTGCGTTATTTTGAGGGGACAGCACATTTACACTGTTATACAAGCTGAATACTCACTACTTTACATTGTAGCCAAGTGTCATTTATTCAGTGTTGTCACATGAAAAGATATACTTAAATATTTACAAAATGTGAGGGGGTGTACTCACTTCTGTGACATACTGTAAAAATAATCTAGTAGTTTTAGTTGATTTAACAAAACATGAGTCAGCAGTGCTACTACTACTACTACTACTACTACTACTACTACTACTACAGTCATATTGGGAGCGCTGAAGTGCTTCCAGGTTGAAAGGATTAGCCAATGACATCACTGTTGCCTGGGGGATGCCCATTTGGAGGCTCCTTTCATGTCCCTGTTAAGCTGCCCACCGAAGTGGTATCTACCTACCTACTCACAGTTGCCCGCTTTCAAACTACTGGGTCAGCATGAACTGGAGTGAGTAACGGGAACTCATCCCATCCTGTGGCAACAACTGGATGTTGAATACGAGCCTGCCGATTGTCAGCCCAGTATCCTAACCACGGGAGCCACCATGCTCCTACTTAGCAGTAATAGATATCAGTTTAAAAGGATAATGCAATTCTCAGCTATTTCAACAGAATATGATGTTCAACTTGTTAGAAGTTAGCATTGCACTCTCTTCTGGATTGGTTACACTTCATCTGATCAACAAACATGAATGGAAGGAAGGTATTGGAGATGATGATAAGTGTATAGACCAAGAACAAGGTGGAAACAAAGTTAACAGCAAAGCTATTTAAGAATCATCTTAAATTGTATAATTCAGTGCCACCTAGATAACAACTCATTTATTGTGCTCTGAAAAATAGAAAAGAAAAGGATTATAAGTTAGACTGTAATAAAAAATTTATGTTGGTGTAAATTCTTCAGCTGTAGCATAAAGGCTTCAGAATGCCTCTCTTGTTCTAGGTCTCTTAGCAGAGCTGAAAGAGTACCAATCAAAGATGCTACATAGCAGATTTCCAGCAAGATCAGGGGTTAAACTGGATGAACTTTGAGTTTCCTTCTAACTCTGTGATTTGATAAGCCAAGCAGCTATGCAGTGATCTACAATCACACTGATTTTGTACATTGATATTCATTTTAAGATTACTACCACAGTAGCTAGATTTGAACTATGTTTTGCCAATGTAATCAATATAGAAAGGGAACAGTGCCATCTAAAAATGGAAGAGCATGTATTCCATTGAGGAACAGAAAATTTAACTTGTGTTTTATTGCTGTTCTACTCTCTCCAAGTATTTAAGTGCCAAGCTTTGTAGTAATTAATGAGACTGAATAAAAATCTTTGCGTTTACATTTTAGTATAAAAATACTCTTCTATTGATCACTAATCCCATTGCCAAAAATCAGCTTCGAACATAATTCTTTTGTTTAAAAAGTTACTGGTATTTCATAATATATATTACTTCTTTCTATGAGAGGATGAATGCTCAGATAAATTGACTTACAAATCAAATCAAAATTCCTTATGTCCTAATATTCTCTCTCCAGAATGTGGGCAACTATAAGACATCAATAATCAGTATTAACTGTTTGCGTTTGGATGTAATATTCACTTTTTTCCCCATGTTTTATTTATTTTATTTATATAACATATAAAAATTCAATTTCCATTAAACAGTGTGTGATCTGGGTACAGTTGTTTTTAAGCAGTCATAATCCACATATTTGCTATAGTATTCATCACAATAATATTGATAATATAATAATATAATAACAATAATACTTAACATTATCTTCTTTAACAACTCTCCACTTTAACATTTCCTCTTTTTATGTTTCCTCCTTTCTAACTTCTGTTTCTGTTGTCTAGCCATTGATAAAATATGTCCCATATCAAAAAAATATTAAATTTCTTCTTTATCCTTAATAGTAAGCATTAGTCTATCCATTTTTGCACATTCTAGTATTTTCTTAATTACATTCTCATCATTTTTCCATTGCTGTGCAAATACAATTCTGGCTGCAGTTAATATATGTAAAACCAGATATATAGTCCTTTTATCATATTTTTCCGGTAGGATGCCCAACAAAAATGTCTCTCGTTTCAAATCTATATGCTGTTTTATCATTTTTTCCAACCAAGTATGTATTTTCATCCAATATTTTTTAGCTTTTGGGCATGTCCACCACATATGGTAATATGAACCAGATGATTGATTACAGTTCCAGCATTTAGCGGATCTACATTTTTGCCAGTCTTGTCGATGCAAAATGCCATCTATAAAACATTTTATACAAATTTTCTTGATATGCAGTTGACATAGTCAATTTAATATTTCTATTCCATAGTTTCTGCCATTTATCTAATTCTATTGTATATCCAAAGTTTTTAGCCCAAGCAATCATTGTCTCCTTTACCTGCTCGCTTTCAAGTTTAATACTTAATAAATAACAATATATTTTCTTTATCAGTTTTTCATCCGTTCCAGTTAATATCTGGTTTAATTCTGTTAACTCTTTGTTAAAACCATACATTTCAGCATCTTTCTCGTAACGAGATTGTATCTGCCTGTGTGGCCACCATGCAATGTCCATCCCTTGGCTACTAAGTTCCTGCTTAGTTTTAATTCCCCCTTTTCATTCAAAATATCTTTATAACTTACAATTTTTTCCATGTTAATAACATTAGGATGTACCAATGCTTCCATAGGAGCCGAGGTGGCGCAGTGGTTAGAGTGCAGCACTGCAGGCTACTTCAGCTGACTGCTAGCTGCAGTTCAGCGGTTCAAATCTCACCGGCTCAAGGTTGACTCAGCCTTCCATCCTTCTGAGGTGGGTAAAATGAGGACCCGGATTGTTGGGGGCAATATGCTAACTCTGTAAACCGCTTAGAGAGGGCTGTAAAGCACTATGAAGCGGTATATAAGTCTAAGTGCTATTGTTATTGCTATAGTGGAAAGCCAGATTAGTATTTTCAAATAGTGTTGTTCTTTTATTTTAAACCAAACTAATAACAATGTGTTTCTAACGTAATGTCTTTGAAAATAACTATGTATCTTGTTCTTCCCATACCATAAGAAAGTGTGCCAGCCTAATTGGAGATCATGGCCTTCTAAGGTTAATGATCTTGTATGTCTCAAGCTGATCTATTCTTTCACCCATGTGAGTACCAAGGCTTGATAATACAATTCCCAGTCTGGTAGCCCAAAGGCCCCTCTTTTTTTGGCATCCTGCAACATTTTCAAGCCTATTCTTGCTTTTTCCCCTAACCAAATGTATCTTGATATTATTTTATTTAATTCTTCAAAATATTTTTGTATTCTACCAAGACTATTATATCTATTCCAAACAATTCCAATAAAACTGGAGAAAAAAGTAATATTCACATTTTTTAATGTATTGTAACTTCAGAGCTAAAATTATCTTTCTATTTAACTATTACTCCTTATGTGTTTCAGGCCATTTAAGATGATGCATAACGGCATCAAGCATGAGATTACCCCCCCCAAACTGACATCTCAATCATTTTAGAGGTGCTTCTGTATATTAAATTCTGAAAAGCAAATATTGATTTGCAAAAAATCTTTTCCTAAAAAAATTGGCTTCATAATACTGCAGAATTGTTGTGTTGGCTATTTATTTATTTATTTATTTATTTAGTCAAGTACGTGTTTGATAATATACATAAGTATAACATTATTTGAATATATAAGATGGGTACAAATAAAAGGGAACATTTGGACAGGGATGGTAGGCACGCTGGTGCGCTTATGCACGCCCTTTACTGACCTCTTAGGAATGGGATGAGGTCAACAGACTGTCAGGGTTCTGAATAGCATCTGGAATTAAATCAGAGTCCGAGGCAAAGCATTCCTCTAAATTCCAATTTATTAACAGAGCCATGTCAGCACGGCTGGGAGAAATCCCGAATCTGAAGCCTTCGGGGTTTCTCCACCCAGTTGAAAGTTAAAGACTTTGTCCCCACTCCCCCAAGTTCATCACATGAACCAATCTTCATTGCTTCATCCTCTGGTGCTTGGTTGGAACTCCACCTTCTTCTGTTCAGGTGCAGGACAAAGGATGACCTTGACAATCTAGAAGGAATTTGTTGTGGCTACATGCAGACATCCCTCATGCAACTGCCCCTCCCAAATTCCCACAGCAAGGAATACATTTTAAACTAATACAAAGTGTGGCAGGCGATAGATCTAAAGAAAATGGCTTCGGTGTTGTTGCGGTTGAAGCTGAAGTAGTCATTGACAGGAAGGACATTGTAGCAGATAATTTTATGAACTATGCTTAGGTCATGCCGAAGGCGACGTAGTTCTAAGTTTTCTAAGCCCAGAATTTCAAGTCTGGCGGCATAATATATTCTGTTGCGAGCAGAGGAGTAGAGGTCTCTTCTCGTAAAATATCTCTGGACCCTCTCTATTGTATTAATGTCTGATATGCAGTGTGGGTTCCAGACAGATGAGCTGTATTCAAGGATTGGTCTGGCAAATGTTTTGTATGCTCTGGTTAATAGTGTAATATTACCAGAGAAGAAGCTACATAAGATTAGGTTTACAACTCTTAATGCCTTTTTGGTGATGTTATTACAGTGGGCTTTGGCACTTAGATCATTAGATATGAGTACTCCAAAGTCTTTGACAGAGTGAGGGTTGTCTGCAAGGTCGTGTCCATTCAGCTTGTGTTTAGTGATCTGATATGATAGAAATTCTTCTTAGGAAAGATACTATTTCCCCTTTGCTATTTAATTTGTAACTATCATTTTTATGATGTCCTTTTGTACATATAGTTTCAAGAATTACCTGTCATAGCCTAAGTATAATTTGGTAAAGTCTTCAGGAAGAGCACAATTATATCCTGGTGGCTTTATGGACATATCCATGTTGTTTTCATAAGAGCAGGACTGAAGCGGTCTACTACGTATCATTTTCTGGGATACGTTTTCATCTTTCAGGCTAGTTTATAGCCCTGGTATTCCTCCAAAGTCTCCCATTCAACTGTTAACCAGGCCCGATTCTCCTTTTTTTTTGAGCCCAGATGAGGTTGGCAAAGTGCTGCTACCTGCTGAGAATGAATGGGCTATAGACTGTTGTTTATTTATAAGGTTGATATATTGCTTCTAACAAGAGGTCTCTTAACAGGTGTAAAATGAAATTACACAATAAATAATAAATATAATCAGTCATTAAACCAAAATAGTAACATCAAATGAACAATATAAATTTGGCACCATGTCTCAGTCAGACAAAAATCAACCTCAAAGGCGTCTCAGAGAAGACACTTCTCAGCAAATCTTCTCTCCTTCATGAAGTAGGAGAGAAACTCCACGGAAAATGCCCACCTCATGATAAGAAAGGTCTTTTATCAGCCATTTTTCACTTGGCCATATTTGCCAGGCACAATCTTTTCTTTTATGTACAGTGAGAGCATATGCACCAAGATAAATTCCTTGTGTGTCCAATCACACTTGGCCAATAAAGAATTCTATTCTATTCTATTCTATTCTATTCTATTCTATTCTATTCTATTCTATTCTATTCTATTCTATTCTATTCTATTCTATTCTATCTACTGCATGGGTGTCAAACTCGCGGCGTCACATGATTTTTGCAATGTTTTTTCCTTTGGCGGAGCTGGGGTGGGCGTGGCCTGCATGTGACGCATCCGGCCCATGGGCCGCCAGTTTGACACCCTGATCTACCAGGACAAGCAGCTTTAGAGATACAAAGGCACCAAGCTATAGTGGGCTTTAATATTTATTTATATTATATAACCATATAGCCACCCACAAGTGATTATAGGCAGCTTATAAATATTAAAATATAGAAAAACTCACTACATATAACCCCCAGTGCCTAAGGATAAACAATAACCTCATTCTCTGAAAACATATATTGATACGAAGACACCTCTTCTACCCTGACCCAACACCTGACCCAAATCCCTTGCGAAAAGCTAATAGGGTAATAACCAACACTTTGAATTGCACTTGGAAATATATTGGCAGTCAGTGCAGCTCCCAAAGAAGAGATGTCACAAAATAATATTGAGTCTGATCAGTAAGGATGTATGCAGCCACATTAACCCCAGCCAATGTTTACTAGTAATTTTCAACAGCAGCTCCACACAGAGTAAATTATAGCCATCCAATTAGAGAACCTGTGGAGGACAGGAATGTTTTCTACTGTTTGTGCTACCTTGTATTGCTCCATCTTCCAATCTGAGAGCTTTTGACTGCCTGTTTAGCACTTTACCACACTTAGTAATTATCAATGTTTACAAGACGATCTACTGGAGCGTCAAATTAGGTATATGAAATATTCCCTATCCATTTTTTAAGGCCAAAGGCAGTTTTGGAAGGTAGTAATTAGAAGTGGAAGCAGTGGTGGGAGGATTTGTTTTTTGTGTTTTTTTTTTTTGTTTTCTAATCCCAATCAAACAGCAAATAGGCTCTTCTTTTGGTTCTAAGGAGGCAGTCATTTCCCATGTTTCCAAACTAGCAGGTAGCCTCACTGGAGGAGGAGAATAGTAGTAGTTCCTACTGCCACTTTCCAGAAGCTGCTTCCAACTTTGCTTAGGCATTTTCCCAGAAATCAACCTTCTCCCCCCTAGCATCAGTGGACTATTGATTTCTTTCCACATTAGCCTAACTGAGCCATTTATTTCCAAAAACGTCTACATTCTAACTATTAAAATAACCTCTACAACAGTGGTTCTCAACCTTTCTAATGCCGCGACCCCCCCGTGACCCCCACCACTGCCACGATCCCCGCCCTGCCCCCTCCCTGCGCGGGATGAGGTGACAAAGGGGGCATGGCACCAGGGGTGAAATGCTCCCGGTTCGGGCTTGCCTGCAGGTCGCTGGACAGCTGATAGCGACGGAAGCGGGAGACTTCGCCCGGACGCCCCATATGGGTTCTTTTACCCTCTGTGCATGCGCAAAGCATTCTGTGCATGCGCAGAGGGTAAAAGAACCCAAATGGCAGCATCCGGGCGGGTGGGCAAAGTCTCCCGCTTCTGTCGCTACCGGCTGTCCGGCGACCTGCAGGCACGGCCGAACTGGGAGCATTTCACCCCTGCAGTGATGGTGGCACCAAGATGGCAGGCTAACGCGCGCGGCGACCCCTGTGAAATGGTCGTTCGACCCCTCCAAAGGGGTCGCAACCCACAGGTTGAGAACAACAACAATGATTCCCTAGGCCAGGATGAAGGAAGTTGTTCTAGACAATTTGGATATGAATGAAATACAACAATCCTGAAATCATTTTTACAATCTTTTGCTTTCTATTTCTGATTGGGATGTGATAGGTTAAAGAGCTGATATTTTTGTTTGCTCCTACGAAATGTTTCCTTTTACTCTAACAAAACTATATTTATTTAAGAGCCTTTGGCAGAGGACTTGATCAAAGCCTCAGTATACCAACCCCTTGTCTACTCATTTAACAGCTGGGCAATTATTTAAGCATTTCTCAAGTATTGGGGCCATTATGTATTTTATACAGCCTTAGTAACAGCAAATATATTTTCATTTGAATCTCAAATGAGAGATTCTCTTTAATATTTGGTTTAATATTTATCTTCTGTTTGGATAAGGCAGGGGTGGGAAACATTGGCCCTTTTATGACTTGTGGACTTCAATTCCCAGGAATTCTGGGAATTGAAGTCCACAAGTCATAAAAGGGCCAAGGTTCCCCACTCCTGGGGTAAGGCATTATCATTGAGGGGAAAATGCCTGTTCCAGTTTTCTACACCTTCATCTTTAGCTTTTACTACAAAAAATCATTTTGCATTTTTTTTTCTTTTATCCTGGTGTAGTTTCAGGGGTGAAATGCTCCCGGTTTGCTCGTGCCTTCGGTCGCCGTAGAGCCGGTCACCAAGGTAGCATGAGGCTCCGCCCACCCGCCTGGACGCCGGCATTTGGGTTCTTTTACCCTCTGCGCATGCACAGAACGCTGTGCGCATGTGCAGAGGGTAAAAGAACCCAAATGGTGGCGTCCAGGCGGGTGGGCGGAGCCTTGCGCTACCTTGGCGACCGGTTCTACGGCGACTGACAGGCACGAGCGAACCAGGAGCATTTCACCCCTGAAAATGTGCAACTGACAAGTTTCCTTCTGCAGCATTAGCATGAGTTAGATATATTCAGCTCTGATAAATAACTCTGAAAGTCTGCTCTGAACCATTAGACAGCCACACCTTTCCATTAGCACACATTCCTTCTCCAGAAAGTGCATTTTCAGACCACAAAAGCCAATTGCTTAACTCATGTAAGAATGCACAAAATCCTGATGGAATTTTGTTAAATCTGCTTTTTACATACTTTGTACTATTAGAAGTGATCATCTTGATTCTTGTAGTGTTTTCATTTTGTTGTTTGGTTTTTGAAAAATGGCCTACAGGTGTGTTTTTCAAATTAAGAAACAGTATGTTATCATAGTTGAATATTTGACTGAGACAGATTCAAAGTCACAGTCATAAAGCACCAGCTATTACTCCTCATGCTGGCCTATCTCACAGAAAGTGGTGTTTTATATTTGGCTCCTGAAAGAAAAGCAGAATATAAATGTAACACATGAATAAAATTATACCCCTTCCTATTGTTTTTGTGAAAGATCTCTTCGCTGATTTATTTAATCCAAAACAAATGCATGGCACATGCAAAAGGGTATATTTGAAACACAGTTGCACACAACTTTAAAGTAGTTTAGGATCCCTGATTTTGGACACAAATGGTGTTTTTGTGTGATATATGTTCTATGCATGACTATTAAAACTTCAGTCAGAACCGAAGAAGCTTCTTGGATGAGAAGCAAAACTTCTTCAAGGAAAAACAAAGTCCAGTTGCCTTTCGAAAAAGCACCTTTGGGACAACTATGTCCTGGATGACTGAGATTCTCCATTGACATAGTAAAATTATGTCTCCTTAATCTCATATTACCTAAGATGGGTTCTTACTCCAAAATGTGTAGAAAAATATCTTAAGAGCTAAAATAATAGTCTAATTTTATTCAGTATTACAGTCAGAGTGTTCTTTTTTGTACCTTGAGAATTTGCAAAAAGTCTAAAGATCTTTTATGAAGCCTGTAATTTTTTCCCCTTTAATGCTAGGCTTTATTTTTGCTTGGGGGGAATGAGAAATTGCTCAGTAATAGCAAAATACAATATCAATCTGAGTAGAGGTAGAGGATAACCATGGCCCTTGACATCACACCATTTCATTCTGGAAAGCTGATTCACAGTGTAGCAAATTAATCAAATTGCTCTCTTATTCTTTTTAATGAATATGAACTTTACAATATTCTCTCATGAGTTCTCTCATTCATCCCAATATAGTCTGAAACATAAAGAATACATTAAATGATTATATTTTTGGCAAAAAAACCAATATAATGTTAATAGATATGCATGTAGTCAAGGAGAAAATTTGCGAGACTGCACTGGGAATAACCTCAGATCTAAACATCCATAGGATTGGACTACCAATTTCATAGAAGCAAGTCATGGCTAATTCCATTTTTATTTATAATAGGATTTAATTATTAGGACTCTTGATTAAATTTCTACAATTTTATGCAGTTGTCAACAACTATCAATGCTTATGTTCATTGGGTTGAAATCTCACTGGATAAGATCAAATTATTGTTACTTCATCAATACAAAGACCTCACTAGAGCAGTTTGCTTGGACATTGGGGTTTTTTTGCCCATTTGTTGAAGAAAGACTAATTCAGATATTGACAAAAACAATCTCAAGAAACCATAATTTCAAATTAGTGTTACATTTAACTTCTCAATTTTATGTCATAAATCTTTTGGCCATCCCCCATATGTGCAATATCTGCAATTCTTGATGTATGGTTAGATTCCAATTACTGGGGACACAGTCAAGCAAAACATATATATACTTAAACAGCAGTGATCAAAAGTTACATTAACAATCCTATGGAGTTAATGTTCCAATTTCTGAATTGCATCTGCAGTAGCAAGGATGGTTGCATCCAGGGGTGGGCTGCTGGGTGTTCGCAGGGGTTCGGGAGAACCTCTAGCTAAGATTCTGTGCAGTTCGGAGAACCCCCAAATCCCACTCCTGGCTGGCCCCATCCACCCCGCCCCTCCCCTCCCAGGAATCCCCACGCGGCCCATTTTGGATGCAGGTAAGTGCAGGGGGTGCGCGGAGGATCGGGAGGGTGAAAAATGGGCCTACTGGAAATTCGGGAAGGGCCTCCGGAGGGCCTCCGGAGCCTGGGGAGGCTGTTTTTGCCCTCCCGGAGGCTCAAGGAAAGCCTCTGGAGCCCAGGGAGGGCAAAAACGCCCCCCTCCCGCCGTGGTGCAGGAAGCCAACTAGGCCACGCCCACCATGGCCACCCCCACCCAGCAACCGGGCAGTGAACCCCTTGCTAAAAATTTTGAAGCCCACCCCTGGTTGCATCCAACCCTTATTAAACATTCTATGAGGTATCCAATATGTATACAGCAATACTTTCTGTTATATTAACCTCACTTTAAGATCAGATGAGACTAATCTCCTTTAAAACGAATAGTCCATTGATGTACAAGATGAGAGCAATCAGATGGATTATTCCAGTGGTTGTGAAATAACTCATTTCAGTTGGATCTGATTCCTTCAACCTGTTATAAAATACATTACTGACTTTGGGCCTTTGAGTTTTTCAAGTTGGTCCAAAATATTACAAGTGGAGCAGTTTATCCTCCAAACTTATTTTCCACCTTTGGAGTAATATATAATGTGATATTTTTAGGGAGTTAAAAATTGTATCTACAGCCCATTAAGGGGGGAATATATAGCCTTGTGTTGTACTCCTTTGCCAATTTGAGACAGTCTGTTTCTCAGTGTTCTGTCCATATTGTGGCTTCCTGACTTGTATATAAGTTTTTCATGAGGGCAGTGATATGTTCTGGGATTCCTTTTTTTTTTTTTTTTGCTGAGCACATTCCATGCCTTGGCATGGTCAAAAGCCTTTCTATCACCAATAAACACATAAAGAATTTTTGAATTCTTTGATTTTCTCAAAATTCATGTGCATCAGACTCTTATTTCTCAGTCTTTTCTAAAGCCAGACTGAACATCTGGCAACACTTTTTCCATGTAGGGCTCTAACCTGCATTGGATGATCCTAAGCATTATTTTGCGAGCATGTGAAATTAAGGGTATTGTATGATAGTTTGCAACTTCTTTTCTGGTATTTGAATGATTTGAATCTTCCAATCTGTTGTCCATGGTGTTGTTTTTCAGATTTGCTTGCATAGCTTGGTTAGCACCTTGACTGATTCTTTTATTGCTTGCCATATTTCAGGATGTATTCCATTAACTCCTCTAACCTTCTGACTTGGTAATGACTAGAGTGCAGATTTAACTTCATTTTCTAATTCTAAAGATACTTATAAGTCAAGGGTGGGTTCTAACTTATGTCGCTGCCGGTTCGCTTCCTCCCGCGCAGCGTGGCCACGCCTCATGCCAAAAAATCCAATTTTTTTTTTAAAAAGCCAAAAACAAGATGGTGACGCATGTGCAGTGACAGAAACTCGGCTTCTGCACATGTGCAGAAGAAGAAAAAAATCCCCCCCCAATTTTTTTTTAAAAAAAAAATTCCTCCCAAAAAGATGGCGTCCACGGACCAGCACCGACCGAACCGGCTCCGTGACGTCACCAGCGTGTTGCTACCGGTTCGGGTGAACCGGTCCGAACCGGGAAGAACCCACCTCTGTTATAAGTACAGAATATCTTCTAACATATCCTGGATATTAGCATCCATACTGAACTATAATTCAGAATATGCATTCTATCTTAGTTTAATCTTTTGAATTGGTTTCAGTTCAATATTTGTATACTCTTTCATCTTCCTTTCATGTCCTTTGAATCTATCCATTGGTGTCCTATAGTATACCAATTTGAGGTTGGCTCTTCTTCTGAGTTTTAAAGATCTTTTGAAAGATTCTTCTTGTTTTTCCATGACTAGAAGTAGTATTGCAACAACATCACTAAAAACACTGAATATGGAAACCCATATTCAATGTTTTTACAGATATTGTTGCAATACTACTTCTAGTCTTTGAAATTCTTTTTTAAGTTCCTTTCTGAGATTTTCACCTTTCTTGGCTTTGGCTTCTATTATCTTCTTGGCAATTGCTGTGGTTTATTCTGATATCAAGTTTGCTGTTTCCTCTTTCTTCATTTTTGGAAGTCTCTTTTCACATTCATTCTTAACAAACTTCTTTAAATTAATAAGTGCATCAATATTTGCAATACATAATAATATATAATAAATGCAATAATATAACAATATGAAACAATATAGTCAGTTTGATTTCCCTTTGTATTCCATCTGGTGATGTCCATGTATAAACACATTGTTTTGGTTGTTTGAAATATTAGCTGTGAAAAAATCATTGGAATGGCAGAAATGGAATGATAGCAATAGCACTTAGACTTATATACCGCTCCATTGTGCTTTACAGCAGTCTCTGAGAGGTTTACAATGTCAGCATATTGCCCCCAACAATCCTGGCTCCTCATTTTACCAACTCAGAAGGATGGAAGGCTGAGTCAATCTCGAGCTCCATCAGGATCGTACTTCAGACTGTGGGCAGAGTTAGCCTGCAATACTGCATTCTAAGTACTGCACCATCAGGGCTTCTGACCAATACGTCAGTCTCATGCTTCATTTCAGTTTCCTAAACCCTGTAATCCAACTATATTTCCTCTTTCCTTTTTTCAACTATATAAAGAATGAATGAGATATTAATCACAAAATAAATGCATCAAGAGTAAGTGTATTAAGAGGACAGAGGCAAATCTGGATGGTGTTAATGAAAGCCGGAAAAAAATAGGGATAAAGGTTTAAAGAACAAAAGACAATGTGTGAAGGATATGAATTTATGAAATTCATCAGGGATGGCTTGCCAATTTAGAAAGTACGGAGTGAATGTTGTTGGCAAAAAATAGATTTTCTTTTACCACATGCCATAATTTTTTTGCTTCCTCTTTCTTACTAGTTCCATGCTTTACATGCCATTTCTTACATAAAATGGGATTGCACGATGGGAAGGGTGGAAGGGATAGATATTAAAAGAGCTTCTAGGCCAGGGGTGTCAAACTGGTAGACTGCAGGCCGGATGCAGGCCACGCCCACCCCAGCTCTGCAAATGGGAAAAACGTCGTGAAACGTCACATGATGGCAACGTGACGTTGCGAATTTGACACCTATGTTCTATACTATCTAGCTGGAGTAAATATAATTGTTTCTTAAGAAATATATGAGCAGAATTATGCATACAGCCTTTGAAAGCATATATACATAATTGGCATTCTTATATAATCCTAAAATGGTAGGCTTATTTACAGTATATTCCCATAGTATATAAACATTTGCAGTTTTCTGTAAACTTTGGCCTAAGCGTGTCATTTTCTACCTTACTATCATAGTTAATTTTTTTCATAATCATAACTTTGAAAATATTTTATGTATACTTTCATTTCTATCATTTCCACATGTTAATAATGTCTTTGCAGCTCCAATATCCTCTATCTTTATATTGTAACATCTTATAATTTGATGAAAATAGCTACAGCATGCACATATTTCCAAATATATGGGGAAAAAATCTGTGTCAAAACCGTTCACACTTACACTTTGGGAATTCTGTACTTGTCAGATTGCATGATACAGGTTCCCCTTCAACATATAAATAGTTTATGATTTTAAGGAATATCATTAAACAGTAAAAATCTTACTGGTACCACATAGTGATTACAAACCGTGAAGTTCAAATCCATTCTGTTGTGCACGGTTTGGGCTTTGGTTGTGTTATTTAACTTCTTTCAAATATACACAATGTACTTAGATCAATCAGTTGATCTAACCTTCCTGGAGTCCCTCCTTGAATATTTATTTATTTTATTTATGTATTTTGTCAAGCATGTATATGATTACAGGTAAAGTATAAATATTAATGTGAGTATATAATAAGTACAAACATAGTTTGAGTACATATTTTTCGAGTACATATTTTTCGAATACATGGGGACTTTAGGACAGGGACGGTAGGCACGCTGGTGCACTTATGCACGCCCCTTACAGACCTCTTAGGAATGGGGTGAGGTCAATGGTAGTCAGTTTAAGGTTAAAGATTTGGGGGTTTGGGGAAGAAACTACAGAGTCGGGTAATGTATTCCAGGCATTGACCACTCTGTTGCTGAAGTCGTATTTTTTGCAATCAAGGTTGGAGTGGTTTACATTAAGTTTGTATCTATTGTGAGCTCATGTATTGTTTCGGTTGAAGCTGAAGTAGTCATTGACAGGTAGGACATTGTAGCATATAATTTTGTGTGCTACACTTAGGTCAGATCGAAGGCGGCGTAGTTCTAAGTTTTCTAGGCCTAAAATTTCAAGTCTGGATGCATAAGGTATTCTGTTGCGAACGGAGGAGTGTAGTACTCGTCTCGTGACGAGACGAGTACTACACTCATAGTACTCATTTACCAGAGTCTGTCAGTCAAGCCTGCCTCTGTGAAATAACCCCTGTCCAGGGGTGAAATGCTCCCGGTTCAGGCATGCCTGCTGGTGGTCGGAGAGCCGGTAGCGACGGCAGCGCGAGGCTTCGCCCACCCGCCCAGATGCCGCCATTTGGATTCTTTTACCCTCTGCGCATGCGCAGAATGCTTTGCGCATGCGCAGAGGGTACAAGAACCCAAATGGCAGTGTCCGGGCGGGTGGGCGAAGCCTCGCACTGCCGTCGCTACCAGCTCTCCGACCACCGGCAGGCACGCCCGAACCAGGAGCGTTTCACCCCTGCCCCTGTCCCTCAGGGCTTCCCACATTTAGGAATCAAAGCCTGTCAGTCAGTTCCATGCACCAGATGCAACTTTTCAGTACTGAGAAGTCCTGCATTGTTAGGGGTTTGTCACCCTGTGTTATGGATCAGTCTGGAGTCTTCAGATTCAGAAGAGCTTGACCAGTGACAGCCTTAGCTGAAGAGACTATGCTCAGGAAGGCATAAGTCTGATCCAGAGCCTGAACTATGTTGTCCTCCCTACTTAGCTGGATAAGGCAAGAGCGCAGGAACATGTCATGAACTGAGAAGAGCAAAGGAAGTCCAAACATCCACTTGAAAGGAAGAGGCATGACTCAACAAATTAGCCAAACTGATAGTAAAGGAAACAGTGGCTTCATTAATTGTTTGTGACAATCAGCGTTCCACCTCTGTCTGCCTGTGATCCTATCCATATGCTGCTTTGGATAGGTCAGACTTTGGACTAGATGCTGGTTACTTTTGGGTAATTTCTGAAGTATTTTTTTTTCCTCAGGACTATCTGGAAAAAAAAGCTCATTGTCTACACAGAAAAATTAAAGTCTGCCACGAGTTTATGTTACTAAAGGATTTACCGCTATAATAAATACTTTGAGTTTGATCAGATGCTGGCTCTACATATGTAACTGGCAGCCCAGAACAGTTTACCCTGTATTGATGTGGGATCTTCCGGTATATCTCTGCTAAGAGATCCTGCGTTCACTTTATTTCTTGTGCAATCATATGATTCATATCCACATTACATGTTTTCTTGGCTATTTGAGTAAATTGTGAGAATTAGGAATCAAACCAGATTTGATACCGTGTTTCCCCGAAAATAAGACCCTGTCTTATATTTTTTTGAACCCTGAAATAAGCGCTTGGCCTTATTGCCATGTACTCAAAAGCCCGATTGGGCTTATTATCAGGGGATGTCTTATTTTGGGGGAAACAGGGTACTTTGTCTGGATAAAAGCTTACAAGATTGGGTATTAGACGTTTGGTAAATGTTTATAAAACTTAGCATCATAATTTGATGGAGGGCAAGTAAAAGAAAATGTTTGTGAAGGTATGTCTAAGGTGAACTGTTTTTCTGCATTTGGATGTTCTGATGTTCTGAGTTCTCACTGTTCATTTGTACTTCATTGATTTCTCAGAGGTAGACAACAGAGGCTGAGGGAAGCTGGAACTAATGGGCCAGATCAACCTGGGAGACCAGATGTCTTCCTCCTTTCTTGCCCTTATTAAGCTTTCTTTTGGGCTATAGTGCTATGCTACAAGCCCATCCTTCTCTTTGGTTCTCTGTCCTACTTCTTTCTGTATGGAGTGACATCTTGTCTTAATTCAAAACTCCATTTTCTTCTTCTATCAGCACAAGTCATATTTTCTTTCTGAGAAAGCAGCTCTCCTAATCATAGTTTGTGGTCAGTGATTTCCTGCTTTGTTGTGGTCAGATAACATTTTGTAATGTACCTGCACAATCTTCAGGAGGAATTGGAGATGGGCAAGAATTGGTCATAGATTTTATGTACTTTTGGAAAAATTATGTCAAAGCAACTACTGTAAAGAATGATTGTTGAGATGCATGTATCAGTTCAACTCCTATTTTCTGTGCTTTCTTATGTAGTGATATGAGAATACTTTAAACCTGATATAGGGGATTTTAAGTCTTGATCACTTCCAATTCTGTTTTCTTGTGACACAATGACAAACCAAGATGTTCAATCAGAAGAAGAGCAACTGAATTCCAGCCTTTCTTCTTTGTAAATTTGTATATTGTATAACAAAAAATTAAAATGGGGTTATTCATTTTAATGACAAGTTCTTTTTGAATATAAAATTCAAAGCTCAAAACCTGATGTATACCATTTGATATACAACGGAGGCTTTATGCTTCCATATTCCATAGTTTTCTTCATTTCTTTTTCATGAGCTGGCAACCCACCCATACAAGTGATTCCTTTTACTGGCTTCTCAACATTTCTTCACAGCCCTGTCAAATTAATATGAGCAGTTGCTAGCCAGGTAAAGGAAACATAATGTCCTCAGCTGAGGAGTTTTGTAAAACTCAGTATTGTTGAAAATTATTCAGTATCATTCCTACGCTGAATGTCTGCCTGACTCATTTGAACTTTAGGAAATCAGTATTTGGATATAATCACATGAAATTGGATTTTGAACAGTGTATAGACGCAGAAGTATTTTCAGGGGTGAAATTCAGCAGGTTCTGACAGGTTCTGGAGAACCAGTAGCGGAAATTTTGAGTAGTTCGGAGAACCGGCAAATACCACCTCTGGCTGGCCCCAGAGTGGGGTGGGAATGGAGATTTTGCAATATCCTTCCCCCAGGAGTGGGGAGGGAATGGGGATTTTGCAGTATCCTTCCCCTGCCACACCCACCAAGCCATGCCCACAGAACCGGTAGGGAAAATTTTTGAATTTCACCCCTGAGTGTTTTGCTGCATAATTTTGAGATTTCTTCCCCCCCCCCCAACTCCTGTATTTATACTTCCTTGATAAACATAAAGCAGCAACCAATGTTTCCCTATCACCAAGCAATTTCTCAAGACCAGAGTTTTCATTTTGTGGATGAGACAGATCATGTACTGTAAGTTCATGTAGATCATAGTAAAGAGATATCTTCATATATTTAAAAACAGAGGAAAATAACATTTTCCTATAAAATGTGCAACTTCTTACTAATTTATACCATGGTTATTTTAATGATGCATGCATGACAGACAAACAATGTTTGATTATGACAATTTTAGTATTAATATTCCTGAAGTTTATTGCATGCTTGAGATTAAGAAACCAGGATCTATCAGTCTGGGATTAGGTTGTAAATTACATTATCAGTGCATAGGTGTTCCATCTAACTTTAGTATCCAGGATCATCTTTGTTTTGGTACTCCATCTCCTTGCCTATATGTATTAGTTTAGCTGAGAACTGCCTCATAAAATGTAGGCAAACTTGCAATCTCAAGGACTACATATTAAACTCAGAATCATGAATTTGAATGAGTGAAATGTTTAGCATCCCAATCTTTCTTGAAGAGCAATAGCTCTGCATCAATACGGAATGTTAAATTTTTGTCTGTGCTGATTAATTTGTAATGGTTTGATCAATTTTATGTACATCAATTTTTTTTTAAAAAAAACCTGCTGTTCCAAATACATTTTTAACTTACTATTGCCATAAATAAAGGTAATAATCAAAATGTATAATTTATACTGCCTTTTAACCAATTGCCAGTTCTGAGTTTCCTTTTCTATGCACTGTATGTTGCTTCTTGAGCAGCTACTTTCTATTCTGCTATTTCTGGAACTATTCAATGTTCTGCTTAGGACTAATATGCCATTCAAGCTGTCAGCAAGTGTCCCAGCTGAATTCAGCAGGAAGTTTTATAAAATGAATCCCCTGTGAATACAAAAAAAAAAAAAAAAGCCCCAACAACCCTGAATACATCATGAGGACTGGCAGCCATGGAACATTGGAAGGATTGCTTTGAATAGATTAATAATGTGTAAGTGGAAATATATTTTCTCATAGTGTTTTCCCTGTCTATTTTGTTGTATGAACTTTGTGATACAAGCTTGTTGAAACTAGATATTTGTGTAGCAACTATATGCGTTATTAGATGCATATTTTTTCCATGCTTCTCAGTACACGGCAACAGCTGGCTATCCTTCTCTGGGTTCTGTAGCTAAGCAGGTCTGAGCCTGATTAAAACTTGGAGGATGAAGTCCCAGAAGGAAGCAAACTCTTATACTATTGCTAGGAAAGCTGAGTCAATATGTCCATTTAGTTATTGTATTAGCTGCAACTAATACATTCAAGACATATTTCTTTCAGGTTGCATTCATGGCATAAATTTAGAATCATAATTTAGAAATGAGTTGCTATAAAAACTCTTCATTTCAAACCTTCTGGATACTGTTCTTAAGGCATGCATTTTGCTACTCCAGACAAATAGATCAAAATGTTCCAAAGAGATAAGTTTTCTGTGTTTGGGTTAATACCTCTAATAATGGAAATTGGAGTGCATTAAAAATTACTAATAACCTATGCATTCAAAGCAGCATTCTAACCTTAGAGTGCTAACCTTCCCTGCACTATATCTTAATTTTTTCAGATTCAGTATTCAGCACTAATCCTCCTAGGTAGTTTTCCTCAAACTTAGGAGCTTTAAGATGTGCAGAATTCAATTCCCTGAGTTCCACT
The DNA here is from genome assembly GCA_003457575.1 of Thermophis baileyi. Lineage (NCBI taxonomy): Eukaryota > Metazoa > Chordata > Lepidosauria > Squamata > Dipsadidae > Thermophis > Thermophis baileyi. Next base: position 8,693,098 of record QLTV01000548.1, read on the forward strand.
GGCCAGCATGTTCTTCCAGCACATCTTAAAGTTCCCAAGGTTGAGAAACATTTCTCCTAGGTGTGAAATATCTGTTGGATTCCCATGGTAGCCATATGAAGCCTCCATATGATCCAACTGATCTAGGAACTTGTGTAATTGTTCCAGTTCCATATCATGTGGCCCTATGTAATTTCATTTAGCCGTAATCACCTTGATATATTTGTGTAAGAAAAAGAGTGCACAATTGTTTGGCAGTAGACTTTTTCAAACCTCTACAGTTGACTAAAATGTCCAGTTGGGCAAATGTAATTAGGCTCCAGGAGAACCAATTAAATCTCGGCATTAGTTAGAAAGCAGATAATTACTTTGGCCTCCTGCAGTGATCTTAAGAAGTTCACTGTTTATATTTTTCACTGCCATCCTCAAACAAAAATAAGGCAAATTCATAGTTAGAAACGAATAGTATTAGTTTGCAAATATATTTTTGGGATCATTGGTTATTGGCAGCAAAAGGATTTTTATGGCTTGGTAATTATGTTCTAAAGATAATCTCCACAATTTTTCCTTTCTTAAGTTTTATTATAAGGGCAGAGCAGCTGTTGCTAATTGGTGAGTAAACATGGCATTGCAATGACAGATGGACTTTTGAAATTAAAGGATAGTTCCTTGTTTTATCTAATTATCAGATTTGGTATGGTAAAAACAGCAGGCTGTCATTTGATGTGACTTGGTCATGAAGTTTGTATCATTTGCTTCTTTTATCTACCACAAAATACAAACCACAAAAAGAAACACTTCAGCACAAAAATTCTACTGTATAACAACTAAAACAGATTATTTAGAGGGTAAAACTTTGGAGCGGTGGAGAATAATTGAAAATTGGAACTGATGTCTACATAATGCAGCAATACTTTTTAGAATGTTTGTCCATCAACATTAAAAGGGGACACACATTGTGCATTTCATCGGGCAGCAAAGTATCTTGAGCCAAGATTTTTGAGAGTGGAATTATATGCTTGGAAGCCATAAAAGCTCTCCAGCTGTTTGCCTTTACATACAGCCCAATAATGAAGAGGAAATTTGCAAGACAAAATTTATGAAATACTTTATGAAATGGTCCGTTTGAGTGCTGTGCTCAGTCTTAGTGCTTTATCTATTTACCTAAAAGCTGGTTTTCCTCTGTGATTCCACCTGTCAATCTCTTCTTCTGGCTTCACCTGGGACCCTAAGATCAAATCTTCACTAGAAGGGGGGCTTAAAGAGGGAAAGTTGATTGTAAGACACCCCTTCCACTTAAGTCCTCAATATGATGAGAGTAATGTCAGTTTCTGACCCCACTGATCCCAAATAAATATTAGACTAACTTCTGGTATGTTGACATGCCTTTCCCATTTTAGAATTCTTTTTATTGGGATAAAATTGAAGCAGCTGAACCAGAATGGTTCAGCTATAAAACCTATGATGGGATTATGGCACACTGTTGCTTAAATACAGTGATAATGTGTAGTATCTAAGCAAAGTGAACTAATTGTGTAATTTTTCCATAAGTACAGCTCAGTTTCTAGACTGAACCCAACGTATCTTTATAGAAGGCAAAAGCATTATCAGGGAATCCAGTTAAGGACATATGTAGAAATATCTTGGGTATGAAAGAGTCCAAAGAATGTGATCCATCCTGATAAAAACATATTCAGACTTATGGCCAACAAGCACCAACCCTATTCCTGTTTGTCCCATGGCTTTTTAATCACTGACATCTAGATATCATAAGATATACAGTTCAAACATAAACTGGCCAATTCTTTCTCACAAACTATTTAAAAGAAAGCAAAAAGCTGTTTTTCATTCCCGATAAATGGGAAATGAGACCATAGTGGAGTCAAGGGGTCAAACTAAGAATTGCCATATTCATTCTGGATAAAAATCAATTACACTGAGGAATATTTGAAATATTTTCTGAGGCAAATAGTAGTTAGATAGGAGAGTTTTGATGGGAAACATAGAAGTCTATCTGAATCTCTGGTCACCATTTATTCCTTCAAAATACAAATAGTGCTAACATTACAAGCACGCTATTGAAAGAATGTGGGTAACATGGAAGGTATTTCATCTTTAAATGTACATGGTGATAATTGAGGTACCATATGCCTAGAGATAGACTAATACATTTTTAGTTAAATTGTACTTCGGGTGATATTTAATACAATTTGATACATGTTTTCCCCTAGAAGAAAGCTTAACTATCCTATTTTATACTCTGTAATGTATTGTTTTCTTTTAGTCCAAAGATTAAAGGAAAAGTATTATCTTTGACTATGCAGAAAAATTTCCTGGAAGATCCTTTAAATGATTGTCCCCACATGTAGCCTAATGGGAAATGAACTGTGATAGTTTAAACATATGTTTACCTGCTGTGCAGTTGACTTAAAAACCTTTAAACAAACATCTTAATATCACACTTCTTTTTCTCTGTTTCTAACCTCCATGACTGTTTTGAGAAACACATTATCACTAAATTTAATATTCAACCATCTGTAGTTGTGTGTTGGAATTCCCGAAGGTTATGATATTGTGAGACTTCAATCTTCTTTCCTTGGAAGTGGCTCAGGAATTCATGGTCACCATGCTGTGGGGACCTAACACAAACCTTGGTAACTGTCACATATTACACCTGTTTTTTTTTAATCTCAAGGTAATGGTGAGATGATCTGAACTGGGGAGTGTTGTCATTGCTCCATGTCGGATTACTCCTTGTTAGCCTTGGAGTTCCCAGTGGCTCTACCCTTGCTACAGGGAATAAGACTAATTTGATCAGTCTGCCGCGGGCAACCCATTGGATCCTATTGGGTTCAAGAGAGACCCTGGGGGTGCCCCTGAAGTTCTGATAAATGCTTTGACCAAAGCCTTACTTGCTGCATGGAACGGAAGGTCAACTTGAATTTTCCTTATGGATGTATGTGGACCACAGAGAAAACCAGGTGGTAAAGAAGCGTAAGTAATACCTAGAGTGCTGCTCTCAGAAAATGAACAGTGTACTTGATTGAACAAGGTAAGAGCCTTTCTTAAGGATTACCTTGCAATGATAAAAGTGACACAATGCCTACTTTTAGATCAGGAGGTCCTACTCATAGCCACTCATGCCTTACAGTAGTTATCTCCTGTTTGATCTACTATAATGCACTCTGCATAGAAAGCAGAGTGGAATCCGCAACTGGTCCAGAATTAGGCAGCGCAGGCCTTTTGGGCTTGTCATAATGTGCTCATGTAACATCACTGGTTGGCAAGCTGCATTGTCTCCCAGTAAGTTACTTTATAGGTTATTGCTTATAAAGTCCTACCTGGTATAGAACCAGATTACTTGTAGAATCTCTTATCTCAAACTGTGTTTACTTACCCCACCAGATCTGAGAGGTGGTCAAGCTCTGTGGTCCTTCGGTTAAGCAGTGCTATCTTGTGGAACTTATGGATATGACTTCTTGGTTGCATGAGCCTCCTTGTGGAGAAGCATACCCCTGAGATCTGCATGGTCCTGACCCTGTTGGCCCTTTGTAGGGTTTAAAGACCTTTCTTTTCCCATAAGAACCGAAGCTGGATTGTTAGACAAGCCCTGTTTGGTTTAGTCATTTGGTGTTTGCTGTTTCATACTGACCTGTAAGACAGAAGACAGTTATTGGACTTCTGGTATGTTATATATTGCCTATTTAATTCTTTCTAATTACTTGGATTATTGTCTTTGTTAGCTGCCCAGAGTCAAAAGAGTGACAAGATTGGCCATATAGACTGTTTAAATGAAATAAACTAATTGTGTTTCATTGCAGAAAGATATAGTGACTATTAGTAAAATGATAATTTAATCCAGGAAAAGAAGAAAACATAAGAAAGAATCTTAAGATTGCCCCACCTTGGCTCCTTTTGATATAAGAGGGAGAGGAGGAGATATATTGTCAGCTTTTCAAAATTCAGTTATTAAAGCCTGGGTCTAGAAAATGAAATTGTACAGTAATAGCTCTTAGTGTCTATTTCCTGACCTGGCCTACCTCAAAGGGTTGACAGTATAGATTGTAAAATCAGGTTCCATAATAATTTTGTCAAAGGGATATTCATTTTTTCATTGTGCAGAGTGCATTTTTTCCATTGAAAATTCAAGATCATTACAGAGTATCAAATGACAGTCATTTGTAGTATTAAGTTCTGAGAATAATTTTGAGTCTATTAAATGTATACACTCAGGTTTCTAGAATAAATGACTGCATTCAACTGTTCTATGAATCTAGCTCCGAATTGCCCCATTACATATTGCTCCTGACTATGGGGTAGTTTTATAGTATAATAAATTAGTAGGATGTTCTTACTTGTTTCATTTTGTCAGAGACCTTTATAAATAAGATACGATAAAAATGATTTATGTAAACAGAAAATAATAACTTCTGCACTGATTTTTTATCCTTGTTTTAAAATGTTCATGTTTAAACATGCTAATTTTGTCTAATTATTGCTATTAGGTTGTATTTACCAATTAGGCTAAGCCATAGTTTAATAAACCACACTTGTCTTGTTTCATAACATATTAAGTTATAAATGATAATTGCCAAACTCCAAAGATTGCTTTTGGCACTGATATTTAACCCAAAATAAAGCAAACCAATTATGGAATATCAAATTGTATGAGCTACTGTAAGTATTATTATTTCATACCATTAGATATTTATGAGTTGGTTGTAATGTTCTGTTAATAGGGAAATGCTGATATATATATATATA